>JAAAKL020000412.1:27784-43047 GCA_010016065.2 Carybdea cf. marsupialis auct. non (Linnaeus, 1758)
ACGATTCAAGTGACACGATTCAAGTGGCACGATTCAAGTGGCACGATTCAAGTGGCACGTTACAAGTGCCATGTCGCCACTCTAACTTGGTGATTCAAGACCGAAGTGTCACGTGGAAAGTATTTCAGACCTTAATGTCCATTTGTCAGTAGGATAACGAAGCCAACATACTTGGTGTCAACAGTGTTACACTCGCTACGTGAACATGAAATAAAGTGAATTACTATATAGCTCTTTGATTTGTTGTTCTCTTTACTTACAACCTTAAGCAGATTTTTCATCACTTGCACAGGGCTTTTGATCTGTGTACAGTCACGTACCGTCACGTGTACAGTCAACGTATCACCTATTCCTTAAGACTCCTTTTCGTTCCATGAAGGAAACAAAGGCTGATAATACTGAATACCTTCATACGGCACCTTACCCATTGATTAAAAAACATAGCATACTCCTATACAAGGAATTTGCCAAGGTTGCAAATATCGGCTAATGGCCGCAAATGTCAGGAATTCCAGTGAACAAATATCGATATCTAACTATTGGTATGCAGTCAAGGACAGGAACTACTTTCTGTTCTGGATGAATGGCTGTGGGGCGAGGAAGCTACTTGGCACGATATGAAAAACTGGTCTGGTTTAGTCCTCGAGTGACATGCAAGTAGCAAGTCACTTTTGCAGATTGTCACTCCAATTTGGTGGGAAATGTTTCATACGTTTATGTAGGCATGCCACTTACAACATCCTATGTTTTGATCAGAATACGGGTAAGAACAAGTCTACAGTATAGGCTCAGTCTATTTCATGATTAGTAAGCAGAAGGTTCATTACAGCATGTGTCCCCATTTTGAATAGCGGTAGCGATTAATTTTCATATTTTTTAAAATAATCCTAAAACATATAATTTGTAATCCTCTTCCCTTGTCTCAGAAACAAAATTTAAGCAGATTTTTCTCCTAATCACAGATGACGTGTTCTGTAAATATTTTCATTGTGCGACAGTAGGTATAAATTGATGGCTTCCGGCTGTGACTTTGTAAAATACCTATTCGTAAAACTAGGTAACAAATTTTTGATTTAAGCTGATTCGACTACGTTATGATGATCGTTTTCATTTTTGTTGTACTCCTTAATTGAAATTTTATTCTGATTTTGTCATTCAAAACCCTGATGTACATTACCCTAAGTAGAGTAAAGTTGCTCCTCTCTGTCCCAATATACATGCAACTCATAAGGTTACGAAATACTTCCTTTACCCAATCCTTTAAGTTTAAACTCAAATGTAGCAGTTACCATTAACTGAGACATTTAGACTATAAGGTTCAATACTGTGAATGCATCTTAAACCCTATGCTGCAGCTGTGTTTTTAATAAGTACTAATTAAGATCTGATTTCGGTAATGGTTAAAACACTTAATTACATTTTAATTACAACAGTGCATCTTTGATCAGCTTATCACTGAATGCTATCTATCCATAGTCATTATGAGATCACGGGCGAGTCGTAAATATCAAGTGGAGTTTCAAAGTCTATTTCATCTCGTTATGAAACCTCGGTAGTTAATAAAACATAAAAGCCCCAGCATTGACGATGACGGACAGCGAACGGGTCATTATTCAGTTGTTATACCAAGGTCACGGGGATAATTGAACTAGTGTCACTTTGTGGCGTTAGATACCATGGGAGCAGATCACTGTAAGAATGTGCGTGTGTGGGCGTGTGGGCGGGGGACATAAAAGGATTAAACGTGAACAATTTGACATTTCTGCCCCCCCCCCCAAAAGCAGTTGTTGTTTCCCAACCTGAAGAGTGCGGGGAACGAGTCCCCCGTCCCCCAAGAGTCTACGCCCACGTTAGATACCCTCTTACTATTAAGTCTGTAAAAGCATCTAAAAGTAGCAGGGAGGGAAATCCAAAAAGGGTAACATGATTGTACAGGCTAACTGATTCTATGTATGTATGATAATGCGATACACAGCAAAAATTTGGGTGGAGCCTCATATACGTATCTTATAGTTGGGAAGAGAATGTATTTAAATGAAACTTTTTAAAGTTAATAAAGAAAACGAAATATGTCACCGTTGGGACTTGAACCCAGGATACACATTGACACGGTATTCTACTCTAGCAACAGAACTTTGTTGACTTGAACCAGTGACCCACTATGATGATTTTGAGCACTTTACATCTGCAACACACTATTCTATGCTTTTTGGGAATCAGCAAATATCTTACTTGATAACTAGACTTTGCACCTTAACAGACTGCTTTAGAAGAAAAAGAGCCCCCGACAATGATAAGAAAAAGGGGATGCCGTTTAGACTCCCCGTTACAAGAAAAACAAAGGGACTTTAGCCCCCTTTTCTGATAATGAGAAAACTTTACATTCTCAAACCAGACAATCAGATTATCCTGGTTACATAAGGGGGGCCATAGCCCAATCCCCCACCTGTGTACGCTAGCGAATACAATACCCTTTACCTATATGATCTCAAGACACCAGTGTCTTCTTGATTCCAAGACATGCCTTCTTTTAATGACATACCACAAAGCATGTTTATCGTTTTACTTCCTGACAAACTGAAAGTGCAGTCTGTCGCAACACTTCTAGTTTTGATCTTTAAAAATCAACGTAGTTAGATGTATTGCCATCGATACACCTCCTGAGCGTGAAATTGCATTTATCTTTGTCAAATGCTGCACTTTTTGTAGTCGCTTCTGTCATTTTTCCGTCTGATGTTATTGAACATTCACCATTTACTCAAGTTTTGGCACCTCCTGTTACTACTTGTCTCATCCTAGCAAAAACACATGCCTGACTTCGTTCCTGAGAAAACAAGTTGTCACGAAATGTCATATTATGACCATTTAACTTCATTCCTTTTCTGGGACTGCATCGGCGTGCGGGTACAAAATCAGCACTGTTCGTTGCCTTATTTCATGTGTGCGTCAGACATAGCTTTCGCAAGGTGCCAAAGCGACTTGCATGAAACTTAATGACCAATTTTAATGAAGGCTTTAGTGCAGACAAAGAGTGATATATAGACAGCAAGGCGTCTGTCTTTCTGCCACAAGCACACAAAAGAACACAGTTATATCTGGTGCATGTCTATTGATAGTAGTCAGAGGATTGACTCCCGGGGGTTTAATAGTGTATAATAAATACTCCCCTAGAATAAATAAGCTGACTAAAGTCTATTTATGTTGGCCTATCCTAGATCAAAACTTTTTATTCTACAAACAAGATTTATTAAAACGAGATTGCATACGTTTAGGAAGGGAAAGCCTTCACTAGAGTTACCTTAACTGCACATTTTAGAGGCCCAGAAATAAATCCAAAATATTTTCTTTACAATTCTCTCACCTCCTCCCATTTTGTATCAAAAGTTTCGCTTTAACCCTGGAAGCAGTTAAACGCATATGTAGACCTGGTGTGCCAGAGCCAGAGACTTGCATCGTGCAGTTCTACTACTCCTTTTGGTAACACAAGATGAATTTTTCACTAAAGATCAGCCATCCTAGTTTCAGGGGAAGCTTGCTTTGTTGGCGTTGCTTAGTACCTAGTTCTTCTCCGCCTCCTCTCAGACCACTGGTGTTATAGGATGAAATGTTACCGCAATGGGTCGTGATGTCATTTTTGCGGTCAGTCTCATTGCTACACATCATTCAAAGAGCACAAATTACAGCCGCAGAATGACGCATTATTTGTCACTGATCACAATCTATCCAGAAGAATGAAAGATGATATCGAATTGATATGCTATTTTATTGTAAACTATATCAGTAACCCATCATTAACAATGCTTTCTCTGGCCCTAGAAATGATAATGATTCATTAATATGTTATTATATATACGATGATTCATTATTATTACTAGGGCCAGAGAAAACATGTAAGTTATGGAGCATAGATATTTTACTGTCGATCCGTTCAACTGAGAGAAAATATGCAAATAGTCAACAACAGCTCATTCTGAGCTGTTCCGGACCGAGTTACTCCTTTAAACCATGTTGCGCCAAAATCGATTTTCCAGCAACTACATCAAAGAGAGGCTTAGTATAATCACTGTTGGATTGTTCTCTAGCTATGGCTACACATCGTTCGTAAATGGCTGACTGATGGACTGTTGCTAGCTATGACTGCTCAGTTGCCTTTGTCAGTTATTATTACGGTAAAGGAAAACGTGTCTTGAACTTAGAACATTGGTTTTGTTTGCCGTAAATTGTATGCTTGTATGATTGTATGCGATTGTTTACTAACAATGTATCTTCGTCCAAGTTAGCTCTTGAGCCTCTTTGTGATTTAGCTAAACTCGGTCCAAAGGAGTAACTTGGTTCGAAACGGAGCGTACATTTCTCGTAGCGCAGCTCACACAGCGCAAACAGAACAAGCTGTTAATTGATGTAAGACCATAAATTAAAGACAGTAAGCAGTTTTCCCTTAAAGGCTTTAAACGGTTAAGTTGGTATTTCTCCACTCATTCCTTTGGCAGCTTATATCATCCAGCTCTCTTGTATCAAAACTTTATTTTAAAACACTCGAACAAGCAGCCTACGTCAAGGTGTGACTACTGTAGTGACCGTTTTGCATCAGCTTTAAAAGTAAAAGAAAATTCAAAAGTCAGTGTCTTGTAATAGGTAATAGCCACAGTGCTAGGGGTATTGTGGTTGTCAATCACACGTCCCCCAACCCAACCCATCTTCCTTCCCCCCTTTTCGCTTGGCAATGTAAAATATATGGAACATTATACTTGTTGCTTTCTTCATCTTAAAAAGAGTCAGAGTTGTGATAGTTAAAAAGAGACCAGGGAGACAAAGGATGGCCCCCTGATTGATACATTCTCAAACTCGGGTGTGAATTTGATGTATTCTAAGAATTTCAGATTTCCATCTTTTCTGTCGAACTCATCCAGTGCCACGCACATTGCACTGACGAGTTACCTCAATGACTTTGTTGACTGTACAGCAAAACGGCTCTGAGAAACAGCTCACCAACGGATCTTTGAAAATAGATGGAACAGAATGCTTGCAGATTAATCATGCGCAGATAAACTGTTCAGTTCTTATTGGTTGTGCGGAAGTCTTCATAGGGACGTATCAACGTATCATAGGGAGTCAATAGTCTTACCTTCGTTTCAGAAAAACTTGCAAAAGAATCGCATACAAATGATTATGAAATCTAGAAATAGTGATTAAAAGTATGAACAAGCGGATAATTTTTGGCATTGAAGAGCAAAGATTTCAAGCTTTTCAACTTCCTTATGTCATGGCAGCTTCATCTCTGTGTATCTCAGAACCTTAAAATAGATGACGCAATCATTCTCACACGATAAACCTCTATTTACACTTCATTTGCTGTTTCATTATGATCACCTGGTTTAATGTCTTTCAAACTTCATCGATGAATAAGGAGTAGACTTGCTTCAGGGCTACTTGTATGCTATGAATCAGCCTTTTGGCCTTGTTTCAGGCACTACACACTATGTGCATTATCACAGTACGAAGCATACAGTTTAAGCAAATGTTTAAAAAATTGATAGAAATTTGTTCTAGGCTCTCGTAACCTACAGACAACTTAATCCCTACACTTACATAATGCCTACGCCCAGTTTCCTGCATCTCTTCTTAGCGCTACACCTTCATCTTAGGTAAACAAAAAGTATAAAGCTTTCACCCGTATGGTTGATAATGTTTTATGTTCAACTTCTTCGAGTATTAGCCCTATTATCGTTAATAATCCCATATAGGGATGATTGTTGTTACCTAGAAAGCTTCGTCTTATATTTATCTCACACGATTAAGCTGATAATTAGGCGGGCTTAAAAATCCAGGGATACGCTTATTGCATGCTTCAGGTTTTACAAAATCTCCGCCTTCATACGCTGATAGGTCTTCTCAAGTATGTACAGAAAATTGTGATTTATACCACTGTTCCAAAGAGGTCTGGGACTAGTCTCATTCACGTAGACAAAGCTTGTACAAGATAGCAGTGCTGTAAATGTATTGACCGACTTCTGGTATATTAATTACAGCTCAGGGACATTGTGATTCGTTTTGTTTACACAGTAAAGACAAACATCAACAGGAGTATAGCTATTTTTGTGATTACGTTAGTCGAAGGATCAGTATTGACATGGTAATGATAATGCTGTATTTATCCAACGCAGCAAAAGAATAATGACGACGTCATATGATACCTAGCAAAGGATTTCACATGATAAAAGCAACTGCTGCGGGCCAATACTTAACCTTGATTTTAATCCTGAAAGTGAGATACGTTACATCAGAGATAAATAATGAGGGTGACGAGTGTAAAATGTCTCTTTGAAAACATGTTTAGATAATCCCTACAGATTGGCCCTGGAGTTGGACAGGCATACCATATTTTTCCTGGATAAATCATGTCCTTGAATAGAATCCAGTCGTCAAGAAGATGAGCACCAAACAGAGCAGGTACTAGCCAAAAATGGAGAGGAAAGTGACATTTGATATTATTTAGGGTGGATACCTACTGCAGAGCCGCGGAATATACGACTGTTAACCCGAGAAAGGTTGCGCTTCCTTAGCACACATCAGGCACGTAGATGTGAGAGGGTAGGTAGGGAAATGCACAGTATAAACTGTCTACCCCTATTCTGCACTCTGTTGAAGCTGAAAGCAAAGAAACTTAAATGATATAACCCCCATCCCCCAGGAAAGCTCACGCTTCATGATACGCGGAATCTACCCTCTATCCCAGGTCGTGTATATTCAGGCCAGTCCCCTTATGAAAGTCAAAATATACTTTATGTAAACTGAGATCTTCTGCCTTTAATTTAATCACGTTTCTTCCTGGTAAATAATATTATGAGCTAATCAGAGCGTCATGTTTTGCCTTGCCGCAAGACGTTACCAGGCAACATGCTTAAGAGATTGTATCACTGTTCTTTTCGGCATGTCACGAATCATCGACAACTGAAGTCAAGAAATTTGTTGCCAAGTAGCATTTTCTGTTCTTCAGACACTCAAGCCCTTTAATTTTCTTCACAAATTGGAAAATTTTAAAATTTGGAGAACAAAACTAGAAATCTTTGGTAGGACGACATATCTTGAGACACAACATCATGACCTTACGAAGCACATGTTACATGTACATTTTCAAATTAAAAAATACACGAAGTAATTTTTGATTATACATACTAGCAATATCGTTATATTTGATGGCTATCGATCCATGCAACATCTCGAGATCAGGCCCGAAGCCAATGGGGGAGGGGGGACGAAGCCCCTCCTCACAATAACACTTGCCCCACTTTACATGAGTTGGTACATAGAGTTTCAGATCGCACTTTTTACATTGTCCCCCCTGTAAAAACGTCTTGCCCCCTTGCTAAATTCGCCCTAGGTATGTGCCTGTTCGAGATATACTTTGGAACATTGTTGGATCAGAAACACTTCCTAAATTTGAGGTTTCACTTTGTCTCATGTTTCCGACTAGAGTGAAAATGTATGAAATCTAAAATGTATTGCTAATCAATTATCGAGTAGGGTGGAGGCTTAAATTCTCATTATATTTTAGAAACTTTGTCTTCATTCATTCTACAACTCAAGACTTGTTCTGAAATTTGATAAGCATTAATTTTCAGTTGGGAATAATTACATTCTGTTTCCTACTATTGATAAAGGATTGTGTGAGGGTCAAACCCTTGTTGGGAAGAGGGTATCCCATCACGTACTAAAACAAGTAACATTCTTGATGACTACATGTTGTCATCCTTTTTATCATCATGACGTTTTTTAACATCTTTATCATCAACGCTTTTATCATTAAAATCAAACAAGCGTTCCTAATTGTCATCATCATCTATTCCTTCTTTCCTCTTCTATCCACCTCCTTCTCTTCCTTCTTCTACCTTTTCTCCTTCTCTTACCCCTCCTTTCTCCCTTCTTGTATTTCCTCCCCTTGTTTCTCCTTCTTCCCTTACATCCCTCTTATCCTATTTGATATAGCTTAATCCGCCCAATCCAATTCATTCTCTTTTCCTCCTACTCTTCCTCCTCTTCATTACCACAAGTATCATACCAGGCGTTACCAGTTAGCAACAGTGATCATCTCTTTGGTCTCTCGACCATTGGTCTGTTTTAGCATTTAGCATTTAGCATTTAGTTGGGGGATGTCTATATTGCAAGTCCATCCAATGTTAATATGACTGTTTCGACTTATTTGTCATTCAAATTCTGATTTGACACATTTCATCTCTTTTGAGTCTTAATATAGGCCTTGCTTTTAACTGACCTCTAGAAAGTTTTAATTCACTGGAACAGAAGACTATGAATAACTATAATAATTTATATATATATATAGTTTACGAAGTATTGCATCCTATCCCAATATACGAAGGTGCACTTTACTCAAGGCAGTGATTTCGAGGTTTTAGATTAGCTGCAAAAGAATTTCGATGTTACTTAAATGAAAGAAGCCATATCTCGTATTTGTGATATTATTCAGTTTAGCATTTACAAGTGTAGCCTAATCTTGTGATTGGAAAATTTTGAAAGTAAATGCTAAAACGTTGTAGATTCCTGTAGCAGTTTATTCTTTAAATCGACAACATCGTTGTAATGGTGTAGCATTGGTGAACTCCCTTTTAACCAATGCTGCGAGGCAAGGCTCATCCCTTTTATGAATGTTATTTTCAACATCCAAAATAATAAACACTTACAAGGACCTTTTAATGCATTACAAGCTGTTATCGATTACAGCTGGAAAAAATAGTCCTTGCATTTTATAACAAAATTGTTAGGTAAATATACTAATATGCTAAATATTTAGATTAAACGTACGGCAAGTACTGTACATCATGGTCGTCGCAAAAGAAATGGGTTTAAAATTCTATGGAAGCTTAACTTTAAGGAGACAATTGGCAAGGACATAAAATAGTTCGATAAGTTATTTTATCCTATTTGAGACCAATCTGTTCTTAGGACTAGAAACCATACAAAGGGAATAAAAATCTTCTTAACAGTACAGATTTGAAAGAATATGAAAGTGGCATCGATTATTTAAAATAGGATCTTGATTGCTGTATATGGAGTCTTTCAGATTGGATGTTGACTTTCTGTTGTGCACCTAATGGTGTTCCACTTACCGAAATATCAAGAAAGAGGAGAAACTATAAACAGTTCCAGAATCAATACTAGATCTGTGACTTGTGTCTGACAAGCAACTATCCTTTCAGGGAACAAGTTCTCTAGTGATGAACAAAATCAGAAAGTATTTCTCAAAGCTGTTTTTCATGAAATCTGGAGATAATAAAGTTCATAAAGTAACAATAATAAATAAACCCTGATAAATTACGTAAATATATATCAAGGAGCCACATTGCCAGAAGGTATGACGAACGTGCTTAGGTCTTAGTGCTTCCCCGAAATATCTTCAGGCGCAAAGAAAAGTTGCCCTCACACTGTTCTCCCTATCATCTAGCTACGTGAAACTGTACCATCAAGAGGGTGGTACAAGAGGGGTAGATATTATTAACCATAGATACAACGTGGCAATTATAGTTGCCAGTGAATGCTGCAGAGGTTGCGACGATGTATTTTCTGCCAAGTATTTTGAATGCTATTTCTATTTACGTGCTAAATTTACAGTTAAAGACCCATTGTTGCTGCAATTGTAACTACATGTTTAAAATCTAATTTTGATAAAAAATGTGAAAACCAAGGAAATCACAAGTAGTCGATGGTTGGGTCCAGAAAGCGAAACAGAAAGCGAAACAGAAACACAAACCGAAACCGAAACTGAAACAGAGAAGAAATTGCAAAGGGCAATGTCTTAGTCTCGTAAGTCATAGCTTATAGAGTTGCTTTAAAGTTAGTCGGTTATAGTGTATGATTTTCAAAAGCCAAACCAAATCTGACTTTGCCTCAAACCAAAGGATATATCTCTATTTTTTCCCTCGTACGCTCCTTTTGCGTTCGCCGTGCTGTGACAGTCAGGAAAAAAAATGTTTTACGGTCAATATAAGATGGAAAATTGGAAATGTATAGTCTTTCATGGATAGAAAGTCAAACGAACAGTGAGACAAAAGGTTGAAATTGTCAAAGGAAAACCGATCTCCCTGCTCAAAAACTGAGAGTAAGACCATTCATTGTTGTAATTGTTTGTTTGACATTTCTTTTTATTGCTACAGGTTTTATCATTATTAGTGCTCACAGCAATCATTGCAAGTAAAGGCAGAAAAGAGTTTGCATAGAATTGAAAATATAGAATAACAGGCTTCTAACACTTTTTGATAAATAGAGTAAACGGAATATGAGTGAAAGGTTTTACGTTGCTTTTGTTATAAATAAAGGTGTAAATTGTAAACAAATTTTAACAAAATGGACCGGCTTACAATTACGATGAATCGGCCAACTTGATTGGCAAGGAGACAAGGGGAAGCGCTTTCGTTCATATCCCGAAAGAAGTCTCTCATCAATAATTGCCACGTGTATTGTATGTGTTGTTACAATCATTTAAGCAAATGCTGGCAGATTGGTGCCTCACTTTTAAAAACAACAGAAATAGTTTTGCTAGTGCGACAAGGCAAATTTTTGTAAACACTGTACCACGTTTCTTTACGAAAGCCAGTGCATGTCGTAAGAAGTTTCAGACGTTTCTAGGTAGTATTTCCTTAAGAATCCAAAACATAACCACAGTTTCAGAAAGAGCTCTCTTAGGGTATCAGCAAAAACGCCTCGTCGTTTTCGACCTTGGTGCTCTAGAAATCCAGTCGAAACAAAACAGCCAACTCACAACATAGCTGATAGGTTTACTGCTTTGCGTTTCTTTATAACACAAGTGAATCGAACATGTTTTATTTTTAACAGTACATTACAATGCTCTCCTGTTTTTGAATTCTTTGTGAAAATGCTACTTCCTTACTTTAGACCGTTGCCGTGACCAGTGTCGGACAAAACATTTAGCAATGATAAAGCTGTTACTAAATGTGATATTCAAGATACATTACTGTGTTCTTTTACATTCGGCATCGGTTGACTTGAGAACTATCAGTTAAACATATACAGTATAAATGAATTATATCCAGATTCTGTACATCGAAAATTTACTTCCTGGGACCACCTCTATTTTTCCTATGCTGGTGTTCCAAGCTTTAAGAGAGGGAGGATTGTAACGTGCTATTTTGTTCATGATGTAATTTTCGAAAGCTCAAATGTCCATACTTTAAATTCATCTTGAGTGAAGAAGTCATAAATATATGCATAAAGAAGTACTCAAAATTAATAAACCAACAACAAGTTTTCTTCTTGTTCTTTTTCCCTCTTTTTCTTCTTCTTCTTCTTCTTCTTCTTCTAGGTGACGTTTCCTTCCAGAGGGTTTAGGATGATGGTCTTCCACTCCTTCTGTCTTCATCGGTGTAAGTTGTCATCCAAGTTGACAAGTACGTAATTTAAATTTGGAGTCTTCTTATCGTTAAGTCTTCTCTTTAGACATACCTACAAATATCACCACTCATGGCAGTTGGCGGATCTAATGGAACTGTGAGACAGAGTGAGACGTCTCCGACCTAACCCTAGTCTAGAGACTCACCTGTGACCAGTTAATGGATCCCCTTTAGCCTCTAAACCTGGGTCACAGTGAATTTTCAAGGTAGCAGCAGAAGTGGATTAGGACTGACAGCAAAAAGTCTAGACATGAACAACTTAGCAGTCTCAAATTCTAGTCAGTAGGATTACGGCGACGAGAGGACTAAACTCGGAGCTTGGAAGAACGAAAATGACTCTTGGAAGAAAATCGATAAAGCAGTTCTGGAGGCTTGTTCCATATATGAGCCCGTTTGTAATATAATGCCTAAAAATAATATAATCTTGGCAAGTCAGGCAACAAGGGCAGTAATAGTGATGGCCTAGCCAGACGAAAGACGTGTGGTCATGCAGGTACTCTTGTACCTTTATCAATTGCTTGAAGTAAATCGGAAATCGAAAGAGGGATGTCAAAGGATACATAAAAGTTCAAAAACCATTTTTATGAAGCATTACACTTAGTTGTGTGATTTTGGTTTCCATGGTAGACAGGACCATCGATAGGAGAGGGTAGGCAGGGTTGGAGATCCGGGGCTCGCAAAAATTTTATTCTTTGAAAATTTTTATTGCTCTACTTGTGTCTTGGTACCCACACTATGAAGCCTTGATTTGTTTAGGAAACGAATAAGAACAACTGTTATGAAGTTTCTGTAACGTGATAATTCTTTTCTTGTTTTCAATAAGCTCAATACATGACACTGACACTTCTTTTCCTGTTTCGAGGAAACTGATTTCTCTTAGTTTATTTTATGATTGCGTTTCGGTCAGCTATAACAACGTTTATAGAGTCAATATTTAAAGTTCTGATGGACCATACATGATTACAGTGTAAAAAGTGGCGTAATATGTCCCTCGTTTTATTTTCTCAGCTTAAATAGTAAAAAAGAGTATTTGACATGTCTTCATATAAACACAAATCCGGAGCCCGAAAGAGGAGAGAAAAAGAAAAAGAGCCCCAAAAGCCCAGAAGGGACCTCAAGCATAGTTTCAAGTTGGGGTTAAGAAAAAAGCCGTTACGGAAAGGACCGATGCACCAGGTGCCAACACGAGCCGGCAACATGACGATGAAGTGGAAAGAGTTGATGCTGATGCTGGAGAAATACCAGTATCAGAAATGAGTGAGGAAGGAAAAGGGGATATCTCGATGGATAATGCTGATACTCAACAAAGCTTACACAGTTGATATTGGAACTTTAAATGGCTCACCAATGCAGAGTCAGCTTGCAGATATAATGCGTGCTGGCCAAGTTACTTTTCCCAAGCAGCTACCCATTGTTGTTGATGGCAACCTTCTTTACTTCTCTTTAAACATGAAAATGGAGAGACACGTGAACTAAATTGGCTTTTGTTTTGCCCTTCTAAGGAAGCCTTGTATTACCTACCGTGTAGATTATTTCGCACGCGGGGAAATACCCTACTCAATCAACATAAGCCTCAGTTGAAGGTTGGGACAAGAACACCAAGTGGAAGAAATTGTGGGAGAGGTTTCCAATCCATGAAAAAAGTCCAGTACATGAAGACTGCTATATGTCTTGGCGCGAACTTTAGACAAGATTGAAAGTCAATGCTGGAATAGATGTGATGGTTGAAGAGAGAATCTTGTCTCCTCCGTAGGATAATTGATGTAACAATGTTTCTAGGAGAAAACAGTCTAGAATATTCGAATCGGCAATGTTCATAAAGGAAATTTCTTGGGAATTCTGGAGCTTTTGGCTCATTATGATCCGTTTTTCCGAGAACATGTTACAAAATTGAAGTCTTCTCAGGAGAAAGGCAAACGGATGCGAGTGCATTACCTTCCTCCACAGTTACAAAATGAATTCATCAGCGTTTGTGCAGCAAGAGTGAAGAATCGCATTTTGGAAGAACGTGCAAATGCAAAGTGTTTTTCAATCATGGTGGACGGAACTCTTGATTCAAGACGTATTGAACAAAACACATTGATTATGCGTTACCTTAAAAGGCACGATGACACTTTTATCATTGAAGAGCGATTTATAGATTTTGTCGATTGCTGCAATAAAACCGGAGTGGAAATTGCTTCAATGATTATGAAGATATTTTTTAATAAAAATAGCATTTCTAATTGCTGATTGTCGTGGTTAAGGGTATGACAATGCAGCAAACATGTCTGGAAAGTACAATGGTGCTCAAGCCCATATTAGGTCTCTCAATCCCTTGAGCCTTTACTCTCCTTGCGCTTGGCATTCCCTCAATTTATGTGGAGCTGATTCAGCAGAATAGTTCACGGAGGTTGTAACTTTTTGGGGATTTGTACAAAAATTCTACGATCTCATTTCAAGCAGTCCTCAGAGATGGAAGATTTTGCAAAGCAACATCGGATCGTCATTGCATGGTTTGTCTGCTACTGATCGTGTTGCTAGTGTTTGTCCTTTTGCTGCTCATCTTTTAGGCATAATAGCTGCACTCCAACAACTTCTTGCCTTAAACCTTACGGCAAAGACCACAACAGATGTCAATAGTGCGATCAAGAATGTATCTTCTTTTGCAAGCATGGCATAACATCCTTGTCGGATAAGATAATTCAGGCAAGAGAAGCTACTATAGACGTTGAGGTTCCAAATCTCTACAGCCTTGTTGCTGATTTGAAAGATTTACGCGAAAAATGGTCACAGATTTTTCAAGAGAGTGTTAACCTTGCCAATGCACTAAATATTTCTCTAGATTTACCTTCAAAGGGAATAAGGATGCGAGCTATGCAGAATGAACTCGAAGAAAGCCAGTCGGGCAGCAATGACCAGAATGCATTCAAACGCGAAGCTCTTTGATATTGCTGTGGATTCAGTTATTAAAGGAATAACACCACGCTGCGAAGTGGCACACCATATCAATGATTTCTTTTCTTTTCTGTGGCAATATCGGAGGCTTTCCGATGAAATGGCTCATGGTGCTTGTACTGAATTTGGCAAGCCATATGGGAATGATGTCAATCAAGTGGAGCTTAAAAAAGAGGTATTGCACTTAGCAAATGTTGTGTACTTTGCAGATTTTGGATATAAAAGCACCTTAATTCATATGCACAGTTAAATAAAATATCTTTTACAATATTTGCACTACACTCAGAATATTTTGCACACTGCCTTTAACAGTTGTATCTACAGAGCACTCCTTCCGCAAGCTTAAACTTATTAAAACGACCCAAGAATGACTGACAGTTTCCATAAAAATAATGTCTACCTCGTTTTTTCGGATCCTGGAGACTATGGTACTTTGGCAATAAAAAAACAGCCTGAGGCGTATCGCCCTGAAACCCCTGGGGACCAGTGCTATTAAATACCCCATGGCCCACTCTGGCTCTCGACGGTCCTGAAAGTAGAACATTCCTGAATATTTCATTCAACTATCTAAATACCGTAAATGACTGAACAAATGCATTGAGAGCGTGGGGATTCACAACTTGTGTTTGAAAGGGGGTGCGTATTCAAAGGGGGGGGGTATATAAAAATGTGATGTACAAATTTTATATTAGATATCTAGCAGAAGCGTTAAGTTAATATTTCAAATCGTAGCGAATGGGGGTAATTTCTACACTCATAGTAAGTGGTAATAAATCAACTGCATCAGCTTTATCATAAATGAGAGTAAAATAATTTGACGGTAAAGTGTTAAATGGGTCTGCTGGGAATTCTGTAAATAGTTTAAGAGGAAGTGCCGCCAACTTACTGGCATTGTTTTGATTT
>JAAAKL020000413.1:0-43043 GCA_010016065.2 Carybdea cf. marsupialis auct. non (Linnaeus, 1758)
GCACTTAAAAAGCCTTTTTGCTGAGAATTTTTGGTGGGGCAATGCCCACCTTGCCCCTTAGCACGAGCCGCTACTGGAGGCAAGTTAGTCATTGCTGTTGAGTATAATGCCCATGTAACCGATCCGCAGTGCAACAGAAGAAAATAATTAGCACTCCGTCTGATTATAATCAAAAGTTATAATCTCCAAGAATTCAAGAAGTCTACACTGTTAACCATAAAACTATAAAATGAGTATAACCGATCATTGCTTATAAATGTTTTAATTACAGTATCTAGAATGTTCTAAAGTACAGAGTCTGCTTACATCATGTAAAAGTCCTTACTCATTATTCTAGATTTTTCAGTATGTGGCGCGATCGATCACAATAATCAGCGTTAGTCACTACGTGGCTTGTGCTTACATCAACAGGTTGTACTGTAGTGCAAGAAAGGAGGAAGGGACGGGGGTAAATAAGTTTCCAGTTTCCCCCTTTTCTATAGATTAAACGTTTGAAAAAGCAAGTAGTTCATCCTCAACATAACTAAAAGTAACATATTTTGTCTAAGTAAATCAGAAACAGTAATTGAAAAGACAAGATGTTCTCGAATTTCCATGTTAAAAAGGGGGCATGAGCAATGCTACAAAGATGTGAGTTTTCTTTGCAATAAATGCAGTTCAAACCCCTTTCCTCTATAATCGAACACATAATAACACGAATCTACATTGAAGTTGCCAAAATTGAACAGCAACAAATTCAATCAAAATGCAGCGTTTCCTCACTTTCATGCATTGTACACTTTCAGAATATCTGCCCATATAACTGTTTCGAGCTTTTCCATCAAGATCCGTAAGCCTCTTTTTGATGTTAAAATTGAAAGTACATGTTTCACTTGAATTGATAATTGCTCCCAATCACTTCCACATTCTATTTATAGCTCTTACCTATTCACTCACTCACTCACTAATCCTCGAGCACCGTGCGGTGCGTAGAGCCAACTTGCAACACAAGTGCTCGCCAGTTCTGACGATCGGCAGCGAGTCAAATAACAATTTTGTAACTAGAAAGTGAATCAGCCGCACTTTTCAATTCTTGACAGTTCCACTCAAAAAACACCATGTCTGAGCTGGAACGCTTGGCATGCAGACGCCAATGTTTCTTAACCGACTCTCCATGTGAATAGGGTTTAATAACATTTCTCTGATATTGCACACATTGAAACGACGAACATCGATGCCCCTCCTGACATTTGACTTTCCACTTTTCATCAATTCTCAAGTTACAGTTGCCATCGTGCATTTGTGGTACGCTCGATTGGTATGTTAGGAACGTTTCACCAAATCACCACAGTATTTTATGCCGGGTTTTATATTTTGACATTTTGTCCTGTATATCCCCTTCAGCCCCCTACATCCTTGCTATTTTCCCCGTAGGTTGCTATTACCCCCTACACATAGCCGAAATCCTCTACAGTAGGGGAATTCCCCTACGAGTGGCAGCCTTGTCATCTACACTACAACAAGCGTTTATACAGTGACTACAAACAAAGCAACACTCAACAAAGGTAACAGACGGAACAAACACATCAATCATTACGGAAGAACTCAACACTTTAACACAAACAAGGCTCCCATAACATATGTCCCATGGACACTCACTTTTGTACATTGCTTGACGTCTGAAGCTCGTGTTAGATTTGGGGAATTTTTGGTCTAAAAGATTTATTCCAGATCCATTTGATTGGTGTTGAATTTAAAAATCTGTATCAGATATCCAGAGGCGGTTTTGGAGGGTGCGGGCCCTATGACGTCATGCATTGCAAGGTAGTTCTGGCATAGAATTATGTAAACTTTCTGTGAGTTTAGGTATGATCATGCTGCAGACGTTCTGTGGGCACCGTGTTCACTTCATTGGGTCTAGTTTCTAAGTATTCGCTTTCTTCCATGATATCAATATAGGCAGTTAACAACATACTATTTTCTTAATATAGAAGCACGAGGCCCCTTGGAGGATGACGGCCTTGGGTGGGGTCACCAAAACTGCTACTTATGATACCAGAGAATATTTTATCAACTTGTTCACGTGATATTCTCTTTACGATATCAGACATTTACACTGATTTGACGGATTTAATGGTCTTATCAGGTCTTCTTCTGAGTTTCTTTCATAGTTTACTAGATTCATTAAGAGATGTCTCCTCTCGACATTAGCGTCTTAAATGTTGGCTCTGGGTTATCCCTCACTCCCCACCCCAGTTTCGAGCCACCTTTTTTAGAGTACTATGTACCTTTTAAAGGGATATTTTGCATTCAGTTACTTGCCATTTTGGTAGGCCTTTTAACACCGTTTAACATGTACTATGGACACGTCTCCAATTAATATGTATATGATAAGTAAAATAACGTTATTATTTAGAGACATGCACCCCTCCACCCCTAAAACATTTCTTCTATATACGCTACTCTCTAAAATATATAAATGTTAATCTTCTATTTGATTTTATCTGCTTTGATGGCCTTAAACTTCAGAAAACATGTCATTTTCTAGACATGCTTTGACTAACCCATGATTGATTTATTCCCTGAATACTTTTCCTCTCTGCAGAAGCGGCATCAATCAAGGAAAGGTGTCATTCCCACCAACGATCCATCTACGTTGCACTCATCACTAGTATTGCCAGTTATTTTGTTGATTGCAAGGAAAAAGTCTTGTTGAAATGGAAATATAGCGTGTTTCGGTTGCAAGTGATTCCTTCCTTGCCCGAAATAAAAATTCAATGCTAAAACATATCAGAATGAGTACTACAATCCGTAAACTCAGACCCCCGCAATCCGCACACTCTGACCCCTGCGTCATAAGTCCATTCACATTTACAATGTTAAAACAGTCTCCTCAAACTTGAAAATACCAAATCCATCTCTCATTTAAACAAAGGATTTCACAATTCAAATTCAACATTTGAAACATTGTGATCCTACTTTTGACAGCGCTACTTGAGAAACAAGTCAGATCATTTCTCCCCACTTGAAAATCGACGTCGACAGATCACGTGTGTGGCCACAGTTTCCGAAGAGTGTTTTGCTGATTATGCAATGGGGTCACGCGACATCTGCAGAAAGACAGAGAGTGTCAAGTCGTGAGAAAGGCGGCTTATTTAATTTATGCAAGTTCGGGATATTCCCCTTTATGGTTGTCATGGCTACGAAGCATTGATTTATGTTCAATTGCGTAAAACCGATTTCTTACATAAGCGATCCCCAAGGAATCCTCTTCGCTTCTACTTAAGAAAGCTAAACAACAAATAGGAAGGTCAGTGGAATGCTGTTCCTTGGAAATGTTGATGTTTTCAAGCGTTCTATATATTTTCTTCGAAAGTATTTAGTCGTACACATCAACTCATGTTACAATGGAGTTTGAGAAACAAAATTCTGAACTTTTAATAGTGCGATTAGAACAAGTGAATCAATCAGAAGGACAAATCGTTATCGAGTTTGATTATGCCGATAAGGGAAACTGTAATAAAGCTAATGGGAACCTGACTACTGACTCGAAAATGAGAAAAGGATACGTTGAACTGGACAGAAACGGTGGCTGTTCGCCTAAATTTAAAGACACAATCACTCTCTCTGATTCGGGAAACGACTTCGAATGTTTAAACCTCGTACTGGAAACCAGAGATGTAAAGTTAAATGTGCTAGATAAATTTGGACTGGCTCCTATCCATTACTGTGCTAACGTTAACCGGACTCACATCGCCGAAATGCTGATCTCGAGAGGAGCAAATGTTGATCTGGCAGGCGACATTGGTTGTTGGAGGATTCCTTACCTGCCAGCTATTTATCATGCACTGAAAACCTTTCACTTCAACTTGCTTCACTTATTGTTGGACCATTCCAAAGAAGCCTATCGACAGATTCCCCTTGGTGGAGATGGATTAGGTTTGGTCACTTACGTACCTCACGCTTTCAAATCTTATGTCTATGCTATAGAAAGTATCTGCCCATACACATTTCTTCTTCTTCAAATTTTACGTCGTGTCGTGAATCCTGATCGGCTAAGCAATGATAACCAAGAACACCAAAAAGATTCGTTCATTAGCGCTATCAAATGTTTTCACATCTTACACGAATTTGGTGTCCCCATAACTCAAAATGTCTTAGAACTATGTGCTAATTTATTGAAGGGACAGGAATGGATAGCTCCACATCTTCCTGAGCAGAAAAATAAAATCTTGTTCGAGTTTTCTAACATGGTTATTTGGAAAGGAACACACCCTTCAAGTCTTCGCTGTCTGAGCAGGAAAAGGATACGTGAACATACAGTGGGAAATGTTTCAGTATTATCAGGACTGTTGCCACTGACGGTGGAAAGTTATCTCAAACACGAACAATGTGCTTGTCACATTTCAGTTGCGACGTGACCTTCATTTCAGAAAAAGTAAGTAGGCATAGACGATGGAACTCGCTTACTAGACACTCGGTACGCGTAAACTTAAAAAAGTAATCCACGTAAACAAACTTTCACTTCCATCTCCGTATAAATTGATGCAGCCAAAATTTTTAAGCCCATATTATCACGTTCCATGTACAGCTCTTTCAGTTTGCAAACGTTACAGCTATCTGTAAAGTATTCTGACTTAGATTTTTATAACTTTTTCTTTGCTTGTAGCATGTGATCTCAAAGAGGAGCAGCTCTCGTGTTAAATTATTAAAACTGCCTAATAAAGCATGTCTGTTTCAAGGTGCTACAAGTGGCAGATTCCGGTGAGTTGGTCTTGCTTATCCCACCCGCCATGAAGGGAAAGCATTAAACAGACCGGTCGATTATGAATCGTGGTATAGTGGCCTGTGGTTGGTTATTGTTTTAGTACTATATCACCTATCTATCGAAAATATAAATTACATGGAAAGTTTAACGAAGTTGAAAAGTGACTACAGCTGAAGTAGGATTATCTTGCCAGTGACAATGAAACTACCCTGTGAATTTCGGTTATGACTTATAGAGTGTTAGTCAGTCATGGCTGAGCTAACAGATACCACACCATGTCTAGAAGATAGCAGACAGATACCTTCTCTAATGATTTCACTGCTTCTCGAGGATATACTATCAGTGCTTGCCATGGGCCTCTTATTTTAAGGCTGGCAATTTTTTACTATGGCGGATTCTCTTCCGAGATTCTTGCAAAATTGTAAAGGATACTAACTAGACCTAACGGAAGAGGTATGCCCTCTGATGGTTCTGGCGGAACGGAATTTCGTCTGGAACATTAAAAGAGTCATTTCAATCCCTACAGATAATCGTGTTTCCACCGAGCATAGTTCGCTTTAAGGAATTCCCGACCAAAAATTATATCTGGAGCCTGCCACTTCTTGATTTAAACTAGTGTGTAGCATTGCCTATTTTCTTCGAAAGGGAAACTACTTCCGCCGCCGCTTATTTTTCATTACTATCATAATTCTGTGAGCAAACTTACTCACTTGACAAATTTTCAGTATGTTTATGTAATTAGTGATTTACTTTTGATTTTCAATGCATTCTTTTTATTAGCAATGTGAACCTCCATAACGTTACGAATCGTATACACGTCCACTTCGATACAAAACTACGAATGACACACTTAATGAGATGTAAAGTTCTTCTTACAAATACTGTACATAAGAGAATATTTATTTTGAAATAATTTTAAACTGATTTATTGCCGAAAGCAACCACACGTGTGTCCTTCTGTTTTCAGTGTATCCTTCACACAGCTCCATTTTGGGATTCTCAACAGGATAAAGCATTTCTGTGGAATATTGGATGAATCAAGGTGTAGTTCTTGACATTTCATCTCCCCGCAAAATGATGAACCTGTTGGCAGTTGTACTGTATACTGTACTTAGTTTCTCTGAAGTATTATTTCTCACTATATATTTAAAGGCTTCTGCGAAGAACTTGAAGTTCTCATTGGTATTGGCATTCGCAATCTCTCATCGTACCTCCTGATAAGCAGAGGGGTACTCGCGCTGTGTTACGAAAGTGGATGTATCTCCTGAAAGGGATTCAGCCCCGGGCTAAGGTAATCGGTCACCATTTCAAGACTTAAGTCGCAGGGAAGGGCGCTACACTTAGCTACATTCTTGCTTTCAAACATCCCGGTAGTTACAGTATCAACAAGCTTGCATGATTCGCCGACAGCCCAAGGCTCTCGAATCCAGAAACACTGAACAATTAAATGGTGCGTACTTGAGATATCAGGGATGAAAACGGAAAACGCAGAACGATGATAAACCGGACCCAAAACGAAGTCTTCGAACATAAAAGTAATGACCCAGCGCAAGGTGCTTAGATATAACATTGAAAGAAGTCATTTTCTCCTATCCTGTTTATTCTATCCTCTCACCACGCTCTGACTTATAAAATGGCAATCAAATAAACACGAAGGGTCTAGCCCGCAACTTGAATAATAACATACAGTAACAACTGGTAAGAGACACTTAACGAGGGATAGGGGAATTTAATTGCTGTTCTCACCTAATGACGGCAAGGGTCTCAACAAAAAGGATTCCTATGAGCAGAAGCTTGAATCGCGAAGAAGCCCAGGCGAGAAAAGGAGGATCACATTAGCAAGAACTGGGAACAGTCCACAGAATGTAGGCCGGTACTAAAGGGTGGATGATAAAATAGCGTTTTCCAGTTACAGGCGAAACTCCCTGATGGCTACGTTTAAGTATTGTTTGAGGTAGAATGCTGTGCAATTAGTGAGACGTAATATACTAAACCACGCAGTAGTTAATGAGCACCCGTTTCTTGGACTGGGAAAGATTAGATAACAAGGTTAGAATCGGGAGGCGAAACGAATGTGGATTGAGGAAATGCCCTCTAATACGAGTTTATTGATGTGTGTGAGTAAACCACATGTTCATGGTGAAAAAAAGAAGATTTTATAAGATTTACAAATTTCGAAACGGTAACGAGGTACTAATTACCCTTAAAGAGAAGTAACAATGGTGGAGGGGAGAAATGGGGACATGCCAAGAGACAATAGAGAGAAAGATTTATTGTGTGAGGCATAAAGGTTTTATCAATAGCATACAATGAAAGACAGGGACATGTGTCGTAGGGCTATAATCGCCACATCATCGTACAAACGACTCCTACTGAAAGAAATTAGCAGTGAATGGCAGTATGTTTCCATCAATTATGTATTTGTAAGCTTTAAGACATACTGGAGAAAAGTGAAAACGTCACCACCGGGATTCGAATCCAGGTCCCATTGCGTCGTGCTGCCCTACCAGCTGAGCTATGTGACCCAATAATAACATACAAACGGTGCGATTGCTTGTCCCCCGAGTTTGAGTCCGGCTGCGATCTTCACTTATCTCTGGTATCTCTTCAAACCCTCTCTTCTCTGTGCACCAGTGTTTATTTCAGGGGACATTTGTGGTATGCTTCCCCTCACCGAATGGTAGGAAATTTAGATTGCCCAATTTCGGATCACGTAAGGATGGCAAGAAGTGACAATTGACAACAAGCATTGTAAGCTTTAAAGTGTTAAATTTTCACTCCTGATAGGCCACAGAGATATGTCTCGGGACTGTTAACTCTCGGCCTACCCTCGCCTACCCTTGTCATGGCTTGGTAACGCTACTGGAAACACCTTTTTCAGCACAATGTGTTTAAGGGTAGATGCAATAAACTGGGTGGAAAGAAAATCAACCCTTTAAGAATTGAAACCAGATAGGAAACACTAGAGAAAGTAGATAGCATGACATGAATTTGATAATAAAACCACCAGCATTCACTACATTGGTATATAAGAGATTAGTAATTTTAGCCTGACATGCAGCTTCTAAAGTAGAGGGGCTATTGATCAGGGTATCTTAACCCAAGACGGCCAGAGATGATCAACTCATTATAATTAGAAATGTTCAACTGAGTGGTAGATCTTTGATTACATCTTGTTGTCTAATTGCACCCTCTGACGTAGAATCGTAGAGGGTAGTATTTGCAGAGGGTCATCTTTAATACAATAAAAGAGGGCAATTTTCCAGATACCCTCCCCACACACACACAAACACACACCGCCTCATTCAGAGACAGAATTCCCACCACCACCTTTTCCAAAGGGTTAGGGTTAGAGTGGGGGTATCTTGAGAAGGTGGTGGGGTTACTTTTACAATGCAGTTTTGAACAAAAGCGACGGGGTATCTGGAAAAATACCTAAAAGAGACCACAAATGAACAGGCTGGGTTTAAGACAAGGAACTAACTGTAATGAGTTTGAACACTAAAGTAAGTTCACTAAAGTAAGATCACTAAGTTTTGTTTATATGGAAAGGGGAACTTAGGGCATAAAAATGATGATATTAATGAACTAGCAATGTCACAACTGCTTAGGATTATCGGATTACCCAGTGATGAAATGAGGGAAGGAAAGTTGAGCTCTTTAGTTTTTATTGTTTTCTTTTTGTAGTCAGGTGAAATGTCGTTTATACAACTTTCTTTAATTGGGGAGGGGAGGGGCTTGACAATATGAAATTCTTAGTGGATTGCAGTACAAACTGGATTTAGATTGGATGGATTCTAAGGAAATGGAAAATTACGTCATCGACGCGATGTAACTATTTCCTCTATCCAACCGATGACACTCGTTTTTCATATATGAAGATTTTGGTAGGACCTCGCAGTGGACATAGCCCAAAAACCAATCAAGAAGAAAAGGGGCCCAGTGTCTTCAGGGGCTCCATGTCAAGATACTCTCATTTAATAGTAGAACCTTGTCTAAGAAACATGTAATATTTAGTTATGGTATTTTTATAACGGCAATAATTTTGTTGCAGACAACAGTAGGTATAAAATTAAGTACCAAAAGTCTTTTGTACCTCTTTGAGTAAGCTACCTCATCTCCAGGAAAGAAAATGTGCACGTGAGCACGAAGAACGATAAGAAAGAATTTTGGACATTGAGGTATTTCTGGCCCCACCCCTACTTTTTCAAAACTCCCGCGCCCTTCGATGGAGACAATTAAACCAGGTTAAATGAATACGAAACTCATTTGCACCACAGATTTTCATAATCTATGCTTGCACTTTTTCTAGCATTGACGTCATAAGTTGTTCTTAAATCGCACCGGTTGATCAATACCGAACAATGAGCTTTTGTTTCAATTTTTTCACTGTCAGTTAACGGAGATCAAAGGATAGAGCACGAAACTTCCCAAACAGAGAAATTGAAGAGAAATACGGAAGAACTAGGGGAGACATGAGAGAGAGAGAGTTGCCGAAAAGACTTCAAACCAAGTTACATGAAACTTCATTTGAGAATCGATGTCCAAGTGAGGCCTGGGTAGACGATTTGAGATGGAGAGGGGTTGACTATTGCTGTTTCATCAGTAAGCTTAGCTGTCCTGCTGAGGGGAGGAGAAGAGCTGTTTTCCCCAAATATCGGGGGATATGTTCCAAATTTGAATAGTGGTATATACGCAGTTGATAGGCTCATAGGACGGTCAATGCTAAAAACATGGTGCAAAATCGTGGAACCACGGGAAATCAAACCCAGGGTTTTCGTAATTATGAAAACGTACGATGCTTTGCCACCAAGCTACGGTCCCTTACGAACAAGTTAGAGAGGGAGAATATGGGATATTTATTGTTTTTGTATTACGGAACTACAACCTTGAGACTGTGACAACGGTCTGATGACCTCGATAATAAGGAGTCTTGCAATCCTTTCACTTTCACATCACGGAATTACTCACACACGGAAATAGGAGCGTTGAATTATATTAAGAACATCAGAACTCTTTATTGTCAATTTCCTCTTTTATTATCAGAGAAACTTTTCGTACAGATTTAGATCGGGCTATACTTTTCAGCGTTAACGCCCTCGATTAATTTTGAAATCGATATTAGACTACGTACAGTGTCGAAGAAAAGAGACGATGTTTGCGGAGAGTGTCTTCACGGCAGCCGAGATCCCGAATAATCGAAAAGTAAAACTTCAGAGAGGTGAGACTAACATATAGAGTCATGAGGCTATTAGAGCAATCAACTGTACAAATCCATCATGAAGTGCTAGATACTATATATTGCACACAGAAATCACTACTTTATATTCAGATCCTAAGTTACTAAATTCAACATTTATGTCACAAATAAATGCAATTGTAATCAAGATTCTATAATGATGTGTGATAACAGGATTCCGATGTTCTGATAGGCTCACTCTTAATGAGCAACCACTTGTCACAGGGAGTCATAATGCGTCACGGCAAAGAGTGTTCTGCTTCTCTACAAAAATTTCCTTGATACACATCAGCAATATGTGCTTACCTCATAAATGCTAGCACAGCAAATTGTGTATGACCGTAGGTTTCTACGGCTTAACGGCCATATTAGCTACTCAATGATTGTGAAACCACTGTTTTTCTATGAACACTGTGTTCATAGAAAAACACTGGTGAAACTAAGTCCTAGAATTACCTCGCAGCGTCGAATATGGCGCTCGACAAAGCTAGCACGTGGCAATCTGGTCCCTGATTGGCTAAGACCAATAGACAAATCAGAGTAGGACATGCTCCACTGCGTAAGTTTTGTCTCTTCAGCGGATTTCTACCTCGCGGACAGCCCATCGACCCGGACCGGAAGGCAAATCTTTCGACAGATCTCAAAGTGTAAACTCCCTACATTTGGAAATTGCTAATCCACTTTTAATTGTCGTATTATTGAATCAAGTAGAGCGAGTACATTATATTGTTGGTTCGACAATTCCGCTTTGTATTGCCCTGTAATTAGGGTCGCCATGGGGAGTATTGCAATAGCCCTCGTAACCATAGAGAAAGGACCCAGTCCTTTCTCTATGCTGGTAACACACTTGCTCCGAACCTAAACATAACCGTTGTCTAAGAAGTGCGCCGATTTTCACCTAGATTATTTAAATGTTCCTAGCCAGTGTAGAACCTCACGTGTTTTTTCGCACACACAGAGCAATTAGGTTGTAAACACTTTCCAGTCACTACCGCCTATGTTTCCTGTTGCGTCAATTTTTCCCTATAGATGTTGTGATTGTTACGGTTATTCTTTCTTTATTGATTTGTAGATCTTCTTTCATATGTCCGATTTATTATTATCTTCTTGTATATAAGGATTTGTAAAATTGTAAGAGCTAGTTTGAGATTAGACTTAGGTCGATGCAAGATCAGAGAACATTAATCTACTGTGTCTTTGATGAGAGTTTACAGCCAGGAACATACATAAACTCTGTTACAATTTTCAATCACCTTGGAAATTATTGGAGGGCCTACAGCTTCCTCAGCCCCCTAAGTGGTTACGGCACTGCCTAGTCATAAAGCATCATAATCGACAAGGACAATATGTGTGTTTGCATCTTTAATACGTTTTCTTCAATTTATCATCATTTCCTTTGTCAAAGGTTGATAACGTTTGATGCCTCGAAGAGAAGTCTAACGTATTCGCACTGGTGTCATAGTAGCATGTCTATACTGGAAGAGTGAGATAACGCTCTCCTCGCGGTTCTGTCGATCATTACAAAGAATCTTTATTTGACCTCGTAAGCTACAAGTACGTCCTCAGATCGACACCTTCTGGAGGATGGTTTGTGTGCCGAAGAGACGTAGGTGTGATAGGGTAGAGTCGAAACCAGCTGTGGCACCTCTTCCTCTCTCTTTCGGTACCATATTTTAAGATGATGTTGATAGCATTATTATTCCTAACTTTACCTTTTTGCAAGATTTTTATTTATTCCGAGGAAGACTAATCTATGGTTAAAATATAGCATAACTTCGTTGGATGACTCCAGGAAACAAAAGCAGTGGACTAAATCATTGACGAATAACTGAAATCTGTGGAGAGAACCAATGGGGATCTTTCTTACGAAGATCGCACTTGAGAGGATCCAATTCTCGACTTAAAAGTGTTACTGCTAGTGCAGTTCTCTATCAAACAAGACTATCCAAAAAAAACTTTCAAATCTCTGATCAGTTTTATCAGATGTCGGTTGTAATCCTTAGCAAGATCAGTAAAACCATGCAGAAGTCGATCAATGTCGATATAACAAGGCACTGAATACCAAACCGATTTCTAAAGAACTCCCCAAGTCTTAAAAACTGCAGTCACATATCAATCAGAACACAAGCGCACCGTCACGCAATATCTACAAAATGTTTAGGCGCTTTTGAGAACTGAAGAGAAGTTGACTTGGGATAAATCAGGACTATTGTGTTTAGTTGCTTCGACTTTCGATAGATGGATATGTTCAATTGAGGAGTGCTCATGTCAAAACTAAAGACTATGATAAAGTCACAAAAAAATATATTTTATATTCGTAGGAAATTCCATGAGAAATCAAGATCAGAAGAATGGGCATTGGCAGGCATGACTGAAGGCAGAGACAGAGGGAGGGAGGGAGTTACGTTCCTACTGTACTGAATAAGTAACTGGGAGACTACTATGAAAGGAAGACTGAAAAATGTCAATGATACGAGTGTTCCTTGTGAGCTGACTTTGCATGTATAGGGAAAACAAATCTATGACTGCTGTGAGCTGACTGCTCCGACATGAACTACCGAAGGGCATCTGTTAAAATGTGGGAGAACAGAACCCCCATGTAGGCACTGCACACTCCCCTTATACTGGGAAAGAGAGTCTGTTGTTGTAAATGGGAGTCAGTAGAATAGACATTTTGCAAGCAAGTAAAGGTAGGAATATATGGAGAAATAATACCATAAACCTTCTTTTTGATTGTGAGGGGAAAGTAGCCTTTAGAAGTTAATTTAAACGATCTTGAAACAAACGATCCAAGTTCTGAATGATCAGTTGTTTGGGCATCACGAATTGTCAGGTAGTAACCATTCAAGACCCCTTCAGCCTGCAAATGTCCAACGCACTTAATGACGCCATTTGCCGATAGCTTCTTCTATGGGCGCAGATCGCTGTAAGAATGAGGGGGAGATAAAAGGATTAAACGCGGAAAATTTGATATTTCTGGGCCCAAATGTGGGGACGATAAAGCAGCTGTTGCTCCCCCATCCTGAAAAGTGAGGGCGGCGAGTCCCTCTGTTCCATAGAATCTACGCCCATGGCTATGGCCACGGTGCATAATATCAAATCAAGGAAATCCTCCATCAAGCAATTTAGCGCATCCGTACATCACTAAATTCCCTTATATTCATGAAGCATCATCAAAAGCTCATGATTACCTGATATGAACAATATCGACGTAACCAAATCTTTTCTGAGTACCTTGACTCCAAAACTTATCGTAAGTGTAGTCTTAATGAATCATCGACAACGTGCGCTTTGATACATTTTGCGTCAAACACCTTGGGTCATCACCAGTCCCTTAGATGGTAATTCCCTTGTCATTATTATTCAAAGCCGCAGGCAACAACGAAGTCAGAACAATTCTATGTTTCCGTGCATTGTTGTGGGCTGATGACATTCGTACATTGTTGTCTACCGAAGCTGCTCTGCTGTCAAATACCACTGCACAAGTAATGAACTAGTATAGCAAGTTAGAAATCAACGTCAAATGACGCAAAAGACATCAATTTGTAAATGTATCTGATTTGACAAAAAAAATCTCACAAAACGGTGACTACGACGTCTGTCAACCTTTTAAGATCTTGTGGTTCAGCAGCTGCAGTTGTACTCCAAGATGGCGGACATATAGATACACGTCACTCGTGGTCCTCGCAGAGAACAAAGAAGAGGGATTTAGGTCCAGGATTGCTGAAGTTGGGAGGGATTCTATTTTGTGTGGTTTGCATGGACCATTATTGACATACATAGAAGGTATTGAAATTGACAAGTAAAACTATTACATGCTATTGCTAAGTGCGTGACGTCAAAGTTGCCAGGCCCTGGTTACCTAGCGTAGGAGGGGTATATTTTATATCCAAAGGAGGTCACTGCGTCGCCTTACTCCCTTTTTTTTTTAAACTTTTAATTGGCTTTAAACAGATTGATTGGCATGATGGCAATACTTTCATGCTCACGTCATTTTGCATAAGAAGGATGGCCAGTTATGGGAGGGTGGGTGAGAGGGTAAACAATGAACTCAGTAGACAGGCTTTAGAGTTTCGAGAATGTCCCAAGTTTGCCGAAGCCTTTGCAGGTTTGACGCTTCTTAACGTCAGAAGAGACTTTATTAGACACCCCTCCATCAAATGCCCCTTTTCTTAAACACTCCTCTATCAACATTCTGTCGGTTAAACACCGTCTCTATTAAATACTGCCTCTATTAAACACCGCCTCTATTAAACGCCTACTCAGTCAAAAGCTCTCAAAGATGTATTGACATCTTGAGGTAATTTTGATGGAACTGAAATCATTGTATATATTGACAGTTGCTCAACAAGGTATTTTTAACGTTACCTGAAACCTAGAGCCTGTTTGAAAAACATTTGGTATTATGTGTTTGAAAACCCCTCCTCCACCCCTTTTTAGCAAATTAACTAATGCAAATTTAGTTCCTGTTTCCACTGTGGATGTCATCTCCATTAAACAGGCGGTTGTAGTGTGGAGCTATCTTTGAGATCACGAGAATACGCCATACTTAAAGATGAATAGTCACTTTCTTTGACGCAAAGAGATGATTGCTCTTCACAATCGGTTTCACTGTTCAGTACAAAGCATAAAGTTCTTATCGTTGAGAGACTTAAAGACGCAGCTGTTGTGGATGTGGTAAATAGAAGACACAACGAATATAATCTGGAATGTAAGAAGGGATTAAAAATAAATGACATTCAATTCCGTTAAAATTCTTCCCACAGCTTTAGAAACCAATTTTGTTCTGACTAATTGTAAAAGGAGATGCCCTTGCGTCTGGTAGCAGATGGAAACCTAGTAATACACACAATAAATATCAGTTTAGGTCAAGGTGAGGAGGACTTGCAGTTCAACTACCTTAAGGCTCGTTACCAGGGATATCTGATTGCTGATATCTTCGTACGGTTTCTGTAGTTGCGCAACATACGATGTTTTGCCACCAAGCTACCGTCCCTTACTAAAGAGAGTAACAGGACTTTGGAATGTCTATTATTATGATATTGCGTTACTTCACATGGCTATAACAAACATTCAGCTCTATGTCAAAATCTGACATGGCCATAACATGCTTCGCCCCCATAGCATCAAATTAGTAGAGTTTATCGGCAATAATGGTGGCAATTCAATCCTTGAAGAGCAACCTCGCAAGGTTGTACTTTCCTTTAAATTGTCCAACATATTTCAAAATCTGTCTAAAGCTCAGTAAACACGGTGCAACACGTTAACAAAACATGTTACGCCCAACAAGTTGTATCTTGAACGAACCTAGCATTACAATGTTTGCTGCACGCAACATGGTGATCCAATTGATTTTAGAATAGAACAGGTTCTATTTCTCACAACACGTTATGGCAAATCAGTCCACAAACGATGCATTTATGAGGGTCATACGAGAGGGAGGAAGGGAAGCTAAGAAAGAATGACCTGAGTTTCAGTTGTTCCATTTCTCTCTAACATGTATAGAAAAAAAGTTTTGTTGTTGAGATAAATGAAAATGCAGCTGTGAAACCCAGTTGTACAACAAAACTGGGTCCTCAGAACGGATTATGTTCAACATGTTGATACAACATGTTTCACCGAATATATGTGGCTTAACGTGTTTTAAAGCTCCAGATGCATTTGTTTATCGTGTTTTAAAGTCTCAGATGTATTTGGGATAACTCGGTGAGCGTCTTGTACCGTTCGTTATTAAAGGATTTAACCTGATTTCGGCAGCTGCCTTTGAATTTGCTGCCAGCAGATTTTATCATGGCCGCTTTTCTTTGTTGCAACTACTGCCTTATACATCACGCCTTCGATACAGCAGCGGCCTTTGGTGAAGCAATTATACCTTACCTTACACCTGCAGACGTTACTCTATTGCGTATTGTTACCCTGTTCATATCGGTCCAGTATTGTCTTGTTATGTCCATTGATATCACCAGAGTGATTACATTGCACCTTGCACAGACCTTGCACGAGCTTTGTTTGCCTTGTCTTTAATTTGGCCGTCATACCAATATGAAAATTTTCAAGTGGTGATAATAGGATTGCAAATAAGACAATCAGTGAACCAGAAATATTTGCCAGTTTTTCATGCTAACGCAAAAAGATGATTGATATTTTTGCAGTAAACAACTCTTTATTACATTTTATTCTATTAACATCTTTATACTCTGTTTTGGGCTGTTTTTAGTTTTAGTGGGCTTTTTAACGAATGGCTTCACCACTCCTTCTCCAAACTTCAGGGTCACCAGGTGCCACTGACGTATGTAGGTACATAAGCAGAGACACTACAAGATGCAATGAAACGATTTACATGACGACTTTTGGACACTAATTCATTTTTTTGTGTTCAAAAGCGTTGCTTTATCTGCTTTCAACATCAAGAGCTTCTCCACCAAATAAAGGTTTCTATGCCCCAGTCATCGTTTCATTGTTTGTAATTTTGTTGGTATTACTTAAATATGTGGGGTGTAAAGTGACTTGTAAATTTGCCTGATGATCGTGAATACGTGAAACTCGGAGTAGGGAATTTCCAAATCCCATCTTTTAGTGTCTCTTTCTATACCGCTCTCCAATTATACATCGAGCACTCTCGTATGTTCAGATAATCATCCTGATTATAGCTAAGTAGGTATATAAGCATGTACTCAATATGTAGACAGCACTGTTTCGCACTTTGTAGCCTCATCAGTTAGCTACAATATGTGGTTGATCTTCCCACCCACTACTGCAATCGAATCAATATTACATGTATGCTTTACCAATTATTCTCGAAAAGATCACTTCGAAAATCAAATCACCTTTTTCTCAGGCTATAATACCTTGTTTCACCAAATTTCACGAAAACCCATGCATTATAAGGTGTAGTGACGCAATATCCAAACAATAGACATCCCAAACTTCGTTGGTAAGGGACCGTAGCTTAATGGTAAGGCGTCGCCGTTGCGCCACGCGAAGACCGTGGATTCGATTCCCCGTGTTCCCATGACTTTTCATTTTCCAGATTTTATAGCATTTATGTCACCATTCTGTAATTACAATGGCCTAAAACAAGCGAGCAGACAAATAAAACAGGGACGAAAATATAATTTTCATGAAACATTTTTTCGGTAATAAATAATAAAGCAACCAAGCAGACTAACTAGTGACACCTATATATTATGTAGTATAATCATATATATGTAAGCTTGAAAATATACTACAGAAATAAAATATTTTATCACCAAGGCGATGTGTGCATATCATGTATCCTAAGTGTCTGGACAAAACTGCGTAGGCTCTTTCTCGTACTTCCATGCTTCTCTTTATTACACCCAAGAAAATTTTGACTGCTGAAAATGGGGAACTGTAAGCTTATGGCATTGGTGGTTAGATTTTCGGGATCATATCATCTTTTCTAAGTGATCGAAATATTAAGATAGTTTTGGATGGTGAGTCGTAAAATTTGTTTTCGGTAAATGACAGAGTCCCCCAAAGTTCTATTTTGGGTCCCGCACTTTTTTTCATTTTATTAATGACCTATCAGATTCTGTTTTGTGTCATCTTGAAATTTATGCTGATGATATTACTTTATATTCTAGTTGTAGTAGGGCATCACAAGTGTCCTCCCCGGAAAGAATGGCTTCAGAACTTAAATTTGACTTAAACAATGTTGTAGAGTGGGGTAGAAAGTGGTAAGTGACTTTCAATTCTAGAAAGACTCAGATGGTATCTCTTGACAGATCTCAGAACCCTTTAGAGGTGCCTCTTAGCATGGATGGACTTGTTCTACAGGAGCTGTCATCGTTGAAGCTCTTTGGCATTTCTTTACTTCAAGACTAGAATGGAGGGCCTTACCTGACTATCCTAGCTAAGTCTGTCTTCAGGAAGGTTGATCTACGATCTATGATCTTTCTGTCACCTGACATTGTGTTATATTTTTGTAAGGTAATGATCATGGAGAATTGCTGTTATCTTTGGGTAGGTGCACCAAAATGTTATCTCAACATATTTGACCGGCTCCACAAACGAATTTCTCGTGCGGTTGGCCCTGAACTGGCCGGCACCCTTCAACCTCCGTCGCACCGTAGAGATGTTGCATCTTTAAGTCTTTTCTACAGGTACTACTTTGGTAAGTGTTCTTTTGAGTTGGCTGAGTTAGTTCCGCTTCCCCTCATCAGGTCAATTTCTATGCTAACAGTTTCATCCCTAGGACTGCCAAGATCTGGAACTCTCTGTTTTCAGACTGCTTTCCTCTTACTTATGATCTTGACACTTTTAAATCTAATGTCAATCGCCATCTTCTTGGAAATCTGTTATTTTTGGTCTTTAATTACATCTATTTTTCAGTTTACTTTTCTTTCTACTTCTTTCAAAGTAACTCAATACCTTGAAGTGGAAACCCTGCCTTGTACTATAGAGCGAAGGATTAAAAAAAGAAGCTGCTATCAACTGTAGCCTTTACAAATGTCATTACTTCGGTTTGTAGTAGCATAATTTAAAGGGGGAAATCGTCATCATAAAGTTTGTCTGCTATTAAATTATTGCCACTGTAGCAACCTCTCTCCGACACTAACTCGCGTCGATGTGGCAGACCATCCCTCTTTGTATTCTCCTGCGTTTTAGCCTCGTTCTACACTATTTTCACTGCACAGAGGCCAGCATATTCAAGCAAGGCCATTCTACGTTACCTCATTCTCTACGTCAAAGCCACTCGAAGTCAAGATTTTGCATAAAATTTGAGAGGTATATAAACTTTTGGAGATTGGATATCAGTTGCAATTACTAAGAAAATACCATAGGATGAAGCATGGGCAGGGTTCAGAATTCTAGCCTCTTTGGGTTTGAAACAGTTGAGAGCGAGGCTAAAACGCAGGATGGTCCAGAATGGAGAATGATGTGGAACATCGGTGTTTGGAACCCCACCGTTGAAGAGAAGTTAAAGAATTGAACTCCTGGTAACATGGTCGTATGCTCAAGCCCCGTTTGTATCGTTTGACTTATAACCGGTTAGGGTTGTGAATGCAATGGCCCTTCTCAATGATCACGGTGTTGTTCTCTTAATATCATTCCACACCTTTTCTAAATTTGCGATACCTTCTATTTTTAGTCTTGTGTCAAGATAGGAAAAGGAAATGTTATTTATTAACATATCCATTGGCATTGTCGTGACTTCCCCATCGGGGATATCTGTGATGAGGTAACTCAGAAGGAGGTTATTAGTGTTACTGACGCAATTTGCATACCAGGACAATGTACTAATTACTTGTGTTACGCATATGTCGATATTAGGTCGACTAAACATCAAGATATATTTACTACATAGTCCATTATTGTCGTTGCTGTCTGTAATATGTTTATTTTGTCATATTTGCTAGGTATTTATATGTTGACACATGTAAATCGTTGATTAGTTTGTGTAACTTGGCAATATCAGGTATTGTAAGGAATTTGGGCACTTTTGCACACACTATAACCATGAATCTATGTGTGAGGTATATCCATATCATTTGATTTTGAGGCACGATGTTCTAAAATCCTGAATGATAACCAGAACATCTGGTACTGGCGATATTCAGAATTCGTTCTTAATTTTTAAGGCATTTTGGGGCTCTCTGCTCTTATGAAGTGTGTCCCTAATTTATAAAAATCAAGTGTATGCTTCAGCGTGACGTTGACTGTTTCAACCACTCGACAAGTCCTGTACAACAGTACTGTTTCGATCTATGTCATGTGACTATTGTCTTCATTTTGATTGGTGAATTGCAACCACTGGACTTCAACCTACGGTAACATGCTGCCAGGCTACATGAAGTGGGCTGCCAATCATATATGCTACCACATGGTCTCGTGTGTCATGAGCGTAACGTCACCGCCTTCTTTGTCAAATTCGAGAGTTTTTCCGCAATAAAAGCTACTGATGGTTTGCAAACTAACCATGTAACACTTGTACTCAACATTTTAGCCAGCAGAACATGTTGTGGTAGGTGCACTCAGAGGAGAATATTTCTAACTGCATCGTCCAGATATTTCTAACTGCATCGTCGTGTTTTCAGAAATCGTGACGAGGCATAAGAAAAATCTGTCAATTAACAGGACAATAACTGATCGACCTTTTCATGGCTAAATTTTAAGCATTTAGTATATCAACTCTTCTTTGTGTTTAATGACAAATCACTACAAGGGGTTCGAAAAGGAGCTCGCTTTTTATCCAAGTTGACCCTATTGAAACATGCTCAGAAATCAAATTCCTCCAAGGTTAAATAACGGTTTAAAATTCCTGCCGTTCCCCACGATATGCCTCATGAATCATTACGTTTTTCCTACTCTCCTTTGTATCTTCCCATTCCCCTCATGCAAATACGGATTCTTTCAAAATTATTCATTGTACAAATCGTTAAGAGATCGCCCAAGAGCTTTTGATCTCAATGAAAGTTAGTGGATCCTCATTTACATCTAGTGTTGAACATCTGCATAAAGCACGCGTTTCTTTCGCAGCAACAACCTTTCTCACGGCACAGGTCACGACTAGTCCAAAGCGGCATCTGCAACAATCACATGATGGTCATTCTCTTATGTAAAAGTACAGCATGTAGCTTGTTATCAGGATTTCACATCTGCTTGAAATAAGGATCGTAATACTCGAGTTAAAATCACTTTTAATAATACAGTACACGTCTGGTAAATAGAATAAGAATGAGACCTTATAGGATGTTAAAATTAACCGAAGTAAGGAAATTAAAGCACATAAGCATGAAATACTATAAATATCATATTTCGAACATGTGACTCAGAACATTTAAGGTCGTAGGTTTTGTACTTTGCTTTTGAATTCAACCAATCCAGTGACATCATGGTTTGTCTGACATAGACCTTGGTGCAAGTTATCTCATTGGTCGGCCACGGTGTGCTGGTCTATTGGATGAACCAATGAAATTTTACATCGTGAGAACAAGTGGCTTCGTCTTTTAAGAAGGGTTAGATACGCGATGTGACGAGAGGCCATTTTGGATTGAATCACAGTTATTGTCTCATAGGCAATGAGTTTTATTTGTTTGCCGTAACATTGGAAAAGCAAATTTATGTACTACATACTGCTTCATAGTCGGTTTTTCATGTATTTATCGAGTAAGATGTGAATCGACTCTGCGTCTACAATTTATGAAAATCTGACAGAAGTAAAACGCAAATAGAAAATCAAGATAGTCCAGAAACTCATCTCCGGCAAGAACCGCCTTATCAAGGAGGTTATCACCTGCATTGAAAATCACCTTAGTCGTTACCTTCTGATAGAAATTGATCTAGTATATCACCATCAGTTAGAGAGCATTGGACAGCCGAACGTCTACATTAATATCAGTTAGTAAAGCAGCATCGACATCTTTGAATAAGAGCTATTTATTATGATACTTGTCTTGAAAAAAAAGAATAACTCTATCTACTGGGTTTTTGAAGTTGTGTTGAGCGGTAGGATGTACAATTATATAGCTTTAAAATCCCCCATGTGAGGATGAGCAGGGCAATTACGGATGCTGAGAGGTACATTATTTTTTTATACTTCATATCCAATTTTCCTAGCCCATTCTTTGAAAAAGTGTCCATCCATTCAGCTTTTCATATAATATATGCGTCTACAGTGCACGAATGTAACATTCTTGAATCAACAGCATATTCAACATTCAAATATATGAAGTTGAAACTTATAACCTGTTTTGAGAAGAGAGGGTTTGAAATGATAAGTTTGAGTAGATACTAGAGAAGTAGAAAAGTATGTCTCCAACCGCTTCCCAACCCGTGACCCACGCACTCGCGGCATGAGCTCTACCAACTGAACTAGGTGAGCCCTGCTGGATTATACGCTGTTTCTCTGGTTGCCACATTAGCTCCAGATACACCACTGCAGGACATCGACATCCAGTTCTACGCAATTTCGGAGACCAGCCTCTCTGCGTCATGTGACTTGTCCATGGAGGGACTGCCATCCGGTCCATCATTCTGTCCACAGCCCATTGAAAGTTGGACATGAGATTTGAGAAGAGAGGATTTGAATTGTGATTTAGACTAATACTAGAGAAATAGAAAACTTGTAAGCTTGGTTCTTTCAGATGAAGAGACAAATGATTAATTCATCATATAATTGACGATTTAATGACTTCAGTTGGCGTTAACTTTGAACAAGGCCTTGTTGATAGCAAATTCGTGTTCATGTCTCGTAGACGAAAAACGAAACACTGTAATTAAGGAAGTTTGAACTTACGAAGTTAACTAGCAATCATTGTGCACACGGCCTTGAAACTTGAGTGAAGGTTCCTTTTATCTTCCGAACTCTCAATCGGGATGTTTATACCCAGCCCAGCTACTATGTCATGGCCATATTGCAGATGATATCAATGCTAGAAAGGGCTCTGTGTGGGGAACAGTTATTGCAGAAGGTTAAAAAGACTACGACAGCTAGAGGAATTACCTAAAAATGGTTGAGAATGATAAATTAAAGGCAATGATGGAAAAGACCAGTCTGACACCTCAACTGTTCGGAATCATAGAAGAACTGTATAAAATCCATTTAAATGCAGCGTGTCCTCACAATAAAGCCGTAGCTAACTCGAGTTCTCTCAGACACACTGGTAAATGATAAGATAATGATGTACAGCCAGTTATGAAGTAAAATGAAATATAACACCATTTAAGGAGGACAAAGAAGAGAAAGCCTCTTTGCATTTTTAACTGACACCGAAATAACATCAAAAGATGCTAGAAGTGCTTCAAAAGATTTTCAATACAACAATGTAGCGAAGTAGGACAAAGTGTTAGTAGCATACTTTATAAGAGAAAGGAGATCAGTCACTTATAGGAATCTACTGTACAATCCCACTTCGCAGGCGCCGCAGCACTCTCCCTGAAATGAGGGGGCCAAAGTTTACCAACTTAAGATAAACTTCTATAGCCAACACCGTTGGTTCCATTGATCATGAGGTTGTATTGAAGTTGGATACGCGTAGCATATGCCTGTTAATTTCGTATTGTCAGAGCATATGAATGGTGACGTATTTTTACAGCACAACAAATTATACATTTAAAACCTTCTTTCCAAAAGTGGGAGCCATGTCCTCCTCCCCTTCCCCGCTCACCCTCTCTACGGTCCTTGCTTTGGTCGATACTTAACAGATATTCCTCTTCAGTCTTCTCATTAGGATGGAACAGAAAGAGCACTCACTGTTCATTTACTACAAAATACAATGATAAATGATATCATATTTCTATTACATAACAATTCAGTGAATCACTTGCTGTAAGATTTTAGCAAACTGCGAGTCGTATTAGACCGGAATGTTGGTGCTTCATGTCGGACTGAGATGGGTTGAAGGACCGATTTTCCTGTGTCCACCTGCTTGTATAATGGATTCTACAGAAATCGCGTACATCTAAGTCTTGGTGTAAGAGTGGCTGCATAATTCATTTAGATCTCCTATTCTTTCTCCTTACCATCTTTGCATGTCTTATTAGGTTTCCTAAATTACACGCAAGGCTCATCTCTTTTTGTATCTTTTATTATAATAAAAAGAGATTCCAATCAGCCATGGAAGTCTAAACTAAGAGAAGTGATGACATGTTATTCGAAATCTGCTGCTGAGGAATACAAGGAGATCTTATCATCTGCAGAGAGTTGCAAACATTTGAAATCCAGATCAGAAGAGCTATTAGAGAGTAGGATGAACGAAGTGGCATTTCTAAGAGAGACAGAAAGAAAGTTACCGCTCTTTCTAACAGATGGGGCTAGAATTTAGTTGTCACCAATAAACGTGAACACTGAGGGTTATAGTTAGCTGGTTACCGGGTGGAAGAAGAAAATTTGAGAGAGAAGAAAGAAAAGTCAAGAGATTTTCTGTATAAGAAGGCATCCAACGCTTCGACAACCTCTACAATGGGTGAGTGTAGTTTCAACGAAATAGAATTCGTTTGGTGAAATATCTAAAAGAATTTATAAAGGAGAGTCAAATTCAGTAGCAAATTGTGTCAAACATAATCCTGGAAATGGAGTGGAGATGGTTGTAGAAAATATATGACGCGTATTGCACGATTATGGTAATTTACAGATCACATGACTTCCGGAAAATAGCCATATTCTTGCATGCATTTGTCAGATTAGTTTGGATACGTTTTTATGTAGAGATCTCAGCAGGTGAGTGATTTTTAAGAATATAAAGTGCTCTGCACTCGTGTTTTCTTTCTGAAAATCAGAGATTCTCTTTCAATTCACAGTATCACATACAGTCCTTAAACGCATAGATTGCGAGCAACGTTGGCAAATTCGTACAATGGTACAGCCTTACCCTACGGAAGAATTCAAGGACGTAAAAGAACATTGGTTTAATCAGAGAAGGAAGATGGTTTTTCTTCCGTAGCTTGCTCGGATGCAGCTGAATTGTAGAAGGTGCTGACTAATGTAGTAGTATTCTAATCCACTTCGTGTTTTATATGTGGGTGTAGAGTAATAATAGTAGTAATCCATTTAAAGTCATTGGATCACGTCAGACGTCTGTATGACTAGCAGTCTTCGCTAGGATTATCCAGTGAGCGCGATCCTGAGTTGCTTCTGCAGGAATGTTTCATATACATAATAAAATCTTGCTATAAAATCGAGTAAATGTTGAATATGGCGTGCTGAGAAAGAAACATGGATAACTACATTAGAAGTAGAGGTGGCTGAGTGGCTAGAGTAGCTGACATCAAGGGTCATCAAATCCAAACTTTCGATTCCAGATTTCCCCATTTATTTTCTTGAGCAAGATATGAACTCATTGTAGCAAGGCATAAAATTGGGACGTGGCAATGATTGCTAAAAAGTACGTTAGCACCATGTGTTCGCCTGCTGCTTGTCTACACTTTCCAGAAAGTGGATCAGAAACGATATGGTGAACGTCAGACCTGACCTGCAGGTTAAACGTCGATTGTGCAGCACTCTTAAATTTACCTTCATCGAATCAGCACTGTATAAATGCAGTTGACTTAACTGTTACTGATCAATCAGCCTTGCAGGAGTCAAGTGTTTGATGTACGAATTTCAAGGAGAAAAGTTGGAAATCGGTCCAAATTGTGAATATTCGACTAATGCCTTATGAGAATGCCTGAACGAAAAGCCGATTAAAAATTGTAAACAGAGCGACAACCATTTCACACATGGAGAAGAGACATTCAGGCATTCAATAAAAGAAGGGGAATCTTATCCAAAAGGGAACGTTAGGTAGGACACTAAAGTCTCCAAATTTACATATGCTCAATGTCCCTAGGTCTGATACGAAAGCCTACGGTGACAGAGTATTTAGCGTAGCTGCACCAACTCTATGGAACGCGCTACCGAACATCACTTCTGCAGGAGCACACGCTAATCTTAAGACTTACATTTTTAAAGAGACGTTTAGTTATTTTGTTATTTTGATAGATATTCTTTAAATCTAATTAACGTATTTTGTAAAGCGTCTAGGAACAGCGTAATAGGCACTATAGAAGCTATTATTATTATTATTATTATTGTTGTTGTTGTTGTTGTTGATGATGTTTTTCTTTGTAAATTCACCTCGAAATCTTGCTGTTCCCAATGAGCTTGCCGGGCGGCAACAGTGAGAAAGTTATCAGTAGAATAAACAAATAAATTGCATTGAAGTTTTTTTTAAAATTATTATTATTATTATTATTATTATTATTATTAGTCACGTGACATAAAACACAACAAAACAGAACATAAGGATTTTTCCCTTAAGGACTTCCCTTCGTGTAAGATTGAGGAGACAAGGGAATTAAATGGCCATTATTTACTCCAAGATTAAGTTTCCAAGAAAAGCATAATATCAACATCGACAGCTTAAAGATGGAGTCCATAGAAACGATTGATGTTTCTCCGACTGGAAATTTTGAAGTCAAGATACTCCTCAAAATTTCGCAATGACGGGGAAAACAAAGCAAACAGCTCTCATCTCTGCCCCCTCACAAATTGAAATTATTCATATCATTTTTCTATCTACCTCAATTTTTAATATATATGCTCAGTTAGCTGGTCTTAGTTGACAGTTGGCCCTAGTTTCACATTTTTACTTGCCTTAGAAACTATTTTTCATCTAAAGCCTATCGGATATATAATTGCTCTCACAATTTGTAACTTCTTGCATCCTTGCTTGTTACTGCATATGATCATTTTAAAAATGTTTGTCCATATATTGTATGCTGTAGCGTTATAAAGTATCATATATTGTAACATGTTGTACTATCATATATTGTAGCGACACATAGTATCGCAAATTGTATCATCAGCCATTCTTCAAGGCTATATCGCATATTGTAGCGTCCGGCAGTATAGAATATTGCAGATATTAACAGTCTACAAAAGCGTACAGTCCTATCGTATATTGTGATATTCTAGAGTATCGTATATTGTAACATCCTATAGTTTCGTATATTGTAACATCCTATAGTTTCGTATATTGTAACATCCTATAGTTTCGTTTATTGTAACATCCTTTAGTTTCGTATATTGTAATATTCTAGAGTATCGTATATTGCAACATCCTATAGTTTTGTATATCGTGCCTTGGTGTATCTGAGTGCGTAAAAGTATAGTATTGCAGTACAATAGGCCTACAGTTAAATGATAGTGTATTGTAAAACAATATAAAAAGGGTGTAATAGTACCCATGAAAATTTAAAGTACAGAAAAGTGCCATAAGTCAAGCAGATGTACCTCAATTCAATGGGTACAGTTAGAACAGTGTCAATAGCTGTAAGTGTTGTAAGGAAGACAAGATGCGGTATTGAATGATGTCTAAGCCCATGCTACCCCCTAGTCCAAAATAAAAGCTAAAAGATTAAACCTGAAAGGCAGAGCATTGCAGTGCAAGCAACACTGGATTGGAACAGTTTCATTTTGGATTGTTACGGCAAAATGACTCGGAAAAACACCACCGTGTAGTTGATGCACATCTGAAGGGTTGATCTTTTAATGGAATGGGAAAACCACAATCCTCTCTGACCTGTTGTCAAGTGAACGTGGGTTTTACAATTCCTTTCACATTGTTCTGAAAATTTTTGTTTTAGTGCCTTTGTCTGTCTGGATTCACTTCCTTTTCATAAACATTACGTAAACACCCAGGTTCTCCCCATTTATGCAACTAACCCACATTTTTCTCAAGAAAACAAACAACAGGGCCATAAGCTTCCAACATGTGACTTAACACCGCTCTACTTTATGTCGGAAAATGACATGGCATACTGTAAACATATGAGGATTTAAGTACTGTAACGTTTCCTAAAGATGCCCTGCTCTTTGTAAGCATGTTGATTTTTCTGAGGTGGAAAGAAGAGATTTTAGGATGGCTGCAGAATTTTATGGAGTTAAGTACAAGCAGCCTTGAGGAGGCGAACGGTTGATACCATCTAGACAAATATGCACACATACGCTAATCTACTTTGACAGAATCTGTTTTCACTGCCAGTACAGGCAGGGTGCTGGAATGTGGAATGTAAAGTGAAGAGCTCATTCAATACCTAAAGGGGTAACGAGGGGATTGCTATTCTTGGCAGGGCTTAAACCCAGAGTTGTGTGCTTACCGCAGTCACAGACCAGAGGAGGTCAAAAGTTATAATCTGTCATTCTAGAGTAGCCATTCAGGAGACTCAAATAAAATCATCGTAATCAATTTTGATACTCTGTATCTTTGGAGGTTTCCATATTGCTCGATAAGCGAACACTACAAGTAATAGTACTATATGTACTTCGCATCTGGGGCAGTGGATTGCACCACGCGACCATCATTTTTAAAGAGGAGGAAACTTCACCATTGGAACTTAGAACATCTGGCTTGCTAAATACATGTGGGTCAAATTAAGCTATCAAGATTGCCTTATCTACATGTGTAGTACACAATTGACTTGCATTGCGGACTGTTTTCATTTGATAAAACCGAGTTGAATTAAGTAAAAGCCCTATTGACGTAAAGGAGCAGCAACTTATCCTAAGGAAGGGAGAACGAAATGCTAACGAAAATATTTATTCATTTTCATTTATACTTTTAAAGTAATTTGTAGGTCAGATGATATTGTATGACATAGAAGGTCTTATTATTTAGAACAATGCAATAGGGCAGTGAAAAGAAATCTTCATGTTCATTAAGCAAAGAGTAGTCTTAAGCACAAGGTATACAACCTTAGTTGTGCATCTAAAGGCCTAATGATAAGAAAATACTCTATATTCTCATAGACGTGCTTTAATAGGGAGCAGCTTAAAATGTTATTGCCTATGTCGTCAGTTTGTAATGGAATCGGCAAGAACTTTCCGATCATGAGGTTTCATTTTTTAAGGTACGCTGAATAATGAAATAGTTAAGAGTCTCTGCGAAGTTACGTGTGGAGGGAGTGAGGAGCTGATATACAGTAGGGTATTCATTTTAGCAACAGTCCTTGCAACAATTATCCTGTTGCTTTTTTATATAACAAATTGTCTCATCATGATGCTAAGTTGTATGTAGCAAATGCCCACGTTGTCTCTTCATGTCAAGCCATGATCCCAAGTTGTCTTATCGTGATGCCAAATTGCAAAACAATGATACCAAGTTCGTCGTATCACGATGGCAAGTTGTCGAATTGTGATGCCAAGTTGTCTAATCGTGATACTAAGTTGTCTTATCATGATGCCGAGTTTGTCTTATCACGATGCCAAGTTGTCTAATTATGATACCAAAATGTCTTATCATGATGCCAAGTTGTAAAACCATGATACCAAGTTGCCTAATCGTGATGCCAAGGTGATCTTCCACGTGCCGCAAGTTCATGCTGGTCGATGCAAACCGTGTCATTATAATAAGGTGCGCGTAAGCATTCTTATGTAAAATTTACGTAAGGTGATGATGGTATAGTACTGTCCCGTTTCTTCATTGACAGAATACTGAGAAGGTGCATGCATCCATTTCTATAGTTGGAGCCAGATTTGGCAACCAGACACAGATCCAGTATGTCACTCAGACAAATGCTCACAGAGCATAACGAAGCAGCTTCCTCTCAAAATTTTCGGACCTCTTTTAAAGTATATTAAGCAAAGTCAGATTTGAACAGATAAAGTCCAGATCCTCGCATACTTTTTACCTTGCGCAGATGATGGCAGTTCTTTCAGGCAAGCTATTAAAGAGTTCTTTAATAGCTATTAAAGAGTTCTTTCAGGCAAGCTATTAAAACCAAAACACGAAACTGTAATTTGTACACTGAAGTTACGCGAAGTTTACAGTATGTACGGATGACGAATTGTTAAGATCATTTTCATGTTAGGAAATTCCCTTAAGAAGTTTGAATTGAACTGACCTATATTAAAATGCCGTAATACTATTTTGCGGACTGTGCGATTATCAAGCAGGTAGAAGAAGTCTTGCAAGGTTCCAAAATTGTAATAACCCATGAAATACGGTGTCAACGCAAAATCTTCTTTTGTGTTGCTCTTATAACGAGTTTTATCGAAGGCGCTGGGTTCTAGCAGCCTTCTTACGGAACTGTTTGCTACTACTTCTAACGTTCTCATGCTTACTTGACATTGATTTTTCAAGACAAACGATATTTTCGGAGCTAGTGAAGAGCAACTGCAGCGTTCGATTTATAGTCTACTTGGTATCCATAAGTTTTGTAGGTGTTAATTTAATAGCCACTTTATGAAGCTTCCCTCCTTGTTTCTGTTAAGAACTGAAACCAAATAATGAATACACAACACACACATATTTCTGGTATGTTTGTCTTACATAAAAGAATGAGTTTCTTTCCTTGGAGTGACAAGGAGCCTTTATTCGGCTAATTGGAAGTCATTGGTTTTGACTATACGTTAAAACCCGCAGCAGGCATTCTTCGCGGTTTCATTCCACCTACTGGGTTTAAGGTCGCTGACCTTCGCCCATTCTTGCTTTAAGATGCTTTCAATGTATGAAAACATGTTAAAATATGCGTAATATCCGTCAATCATGCTTAGCTCGTTGTCAAAACGAAGTTACATCACTCTTAAGAGACTTGTGAAGGTCATTTCTGGTTACGTGAAGTAGGTAATCAGTTTCCTTCAGTCTTAAAGAGTTACGCTTGTTGTGAGGTTGTCAGTCGATCTTTGTGATCATACTTTAGTGATGTAGGGAACATGGTGTCGTCGTATGATGATATTGCGAACCGCGCCTTTCCTTATTAGATAAACTTTAACGGAACACGACTCTTCAATGATCAGCGATCAAGTCAGGACCAATAAAGTCTGTTTCCTGCGATTATAGTCGAGAAACATTAATCGGAAAATTCAAGTGAGAACATTAGGGGCAACTGCCGTCTGTCATATCTCAGTTTTTATTCCCAGACATTTAAAGAAATATTCTCAGTCGAACTCGTATTCCATTTCTGTTTCACCAAACCATGATAGCCACTATACTGCTGTTTTCCTTTTAGCATAGCTGCATCCTCTTTGTTTTGATATTTTTGGCTGTTCAAAAACTCTTTTTGAGATGTAGCCTTATAAGAACAACTGGATTATCGAGTTCTATTATCATTTTTACGACTACAATCGCGTCCGTGCTGATCCAATGGTTTGGGTGCAAATAATGAGACTAATGCCCGAGTTTACACGCATCCGATCCGAATCGACGCGAAACTGTGTAACGCGTCGAATGAGAATTAAACTAGAGGTTCCTGTGTTCATCTGCTACCAGTGCTACCAGAGCTATGCGCTCCCATACAACACAAGACGACGCGATCCGACGTTTAAAATAACAGAAATCAATCCTATTTTTTTGAAACGTGGGACGACGTTTCCTGTGTGTAACATATGAGAGTTGTCCATTTCGTGCAGATTACACAGCGTTGGCGAGAGTCAAAACGCAAGGGCTTCGAAGCTGCGAGACTGTGTAGGTTCATCAGAGAACAGAACTGCGACAATTTTGGTTACATTTGGGATTTCAGTTAAAATCTAGTATAAGAGAGAAAACAGCAACAGTTGGGGAAAGAGATGATAACAGGTGTAAAGAATAGATCATGGCTGTTTAAGGGATACGGGTTTATAGCGTAGAATCCAATAATTATAGAGCAAAATCACGCATATCTGACGCCTGGTAGCTAGCCGATGGGGAGTAATTCTACATTTGAACCAGGTCAAATGGCCAAGAGACAAAACTGCGAAATGGTACTTTTTTAAAAAGTGGTATAACCCAATCATCGAGTGGCATGTAAGTCATGTAGTCACTCGGTATTGACCTCAAGGAACATGATGTTGTCTTCTGTTGGAGTAACACCATGGCCATCTTAATTAAGATCGCCATGAGTAACACAAATAAGCGTATTTTGCGGACTTGAAATAAGAATACAGCCGTAAAAAACCTGCAAATAATATCTTGCATTCAATTCCATATATTAATTGGTACTTGTATGACTCTCCTCGTAAACTTTAATGATCATAAGTGTTTATAACATTTTTCTGGTTAATTATTGTCGGATCTAATCAACAAGTAACAATTAAGGAACAGTATAATGATCAATTTTTGCCACCTTAATGTTATCAAGAGTGGGACATAGCCACTGAAGTAAATCTTTCTTCTATTTATTCTTCTAAATCTATCTTCAATTTACCTCTCTTTCGTCCAAACTTTATTTGTCCTCTTCTCTGTACACAAGAGTACTCATACCTTAGATACCTCATGCCTTATTTGGTAATCGCGCGATAAACTTACTTCTGAGGCCTAGGGTCGAGATCACCAACGTTAAATTGGCAAATCGGCTCTATTCAAGCATAAATAAAGATAGTTTGAGTTCAAATAAGCAGGTGCCAATAAGTCTGCAATACTATTTGTTGTTTGCTCAATGGAATGACATGTGGCATTAGAAATAGGTCATTTGTTTGTCTGCATGGAAAGTGATGTAATCGTAACAAAGGGCGTTGCACGTTAAACATTGTCTTAGCTTGATAGGTGGTAGCAAGTACAAAATGTAATGAGAAAGTACAAGAGCGTTGTTTGTATTCAGGTACTTGGTATTACCGGTATTGTTGTTCGTTAGTTAAGGAATCGACGGGGCTCTCTCAATCAGAAGCCTCGTATTATTTAAAACTCAGAAAGGATGTGACGAGGCTTTGGTTAGCGACAACAAAGTATAAGTCATTATCTACATACAGCTAACAAACGTATCAAATTTTTATATTTTGGATGTGCTCTTGAGAATTTTTATATATTGTTTTAACATAAGCGATCCTCGAAAGAAAACTTTTAGGAACTTGTCAAAACACTGGCAGGCAGCAACTCCTGTGACCTAGTCACTTGCGGGATAAGCCTAAATTCTGAGGACGTAACACCATTGCAGGCCCGAGCCACCACTTTTTTGCAAGTAGAAGTGTTAATAATGTGTTTTCACAGAGTTGTAATACAGGATTAGATTAAGAAGTGATCTTGGCCTCCCCCACTTTCAAAACCGTTGCGCGGGCCCTGCATTGACTGTTTCAGCCTGCAAGACTTGATTACCCTTGTCAACTTAGAAGTTGCTTTTCAGTAATACATTTATTCAAAATGCGCACTATATCTCTCAAGTATTGATAACCATGTCACCAGGGACGTAGGAACCGGGGGCATTGGGGATACGTGCCCCTCCCCAACATTCTTCAATAAGCATAAACAGAAAACTCTTTGTCCTGATACACTTAACTTCTAAGGACAACCGCTCAATTACAACAACTAATGCTTGATGACGTAAATCATTGGCGCATATATTAACATAATTATATTCCTTTTAACAATACTAGCCACTTCCTCCCCACCGGTATAGCCAGATGGTACCAGAGATCATAAAACTAATGCTATCAGAGTTTCATGATAGATCTGAATAAATCTATTCAGATCTCTGGTTTCATGATCTCTGATGGTACAATGTTTCTTAGTGGGTTTTCGTTCTTCTCACAGGGTAATGCTCGCATAATCTAGATTTGTTTACATTTATACAAATCGAGACTGAGCTTTGTGAAAGTTACAGCATGGATATGTTTTGTATTATTGCTATTACCCATCTGATAAATCCTCCAATACATCAGATTATCTTGTGAATCTGGTTTAAGAACAGAGATGAATAGCCTGTTCAAGCCCTCATTAACATAACAACAGTTAGTTTTAATCCGTAGTGACATGGGTGCAGATCACTGTCAGAATGGGGGGGGGGGGGAGTACCAAAAGGAGAATTAAACGTAGACAATTTTACATTTCTAGCCACAAAAGTGGGGGGATAAAGCAATTGTTGTTCTCCCATCCTTGTGAGGGGGACGAGTCTTCCCCAGAATCTATGCCCATACTTAGTGACGATAAACAATCATTCAGACACTCTAATGGCTCTAAAGGGAAGGGGGGCAAAGGGGCTTGCACTGACATAGGAAAGTACTTACAACTGTATCGTTGAGCTGAATAAGCAGTCCAGCCTGACCTGCGATAAACACGTTGCTTTGTTATTAACCCAAACAGCATGAACGGCAAATATCAAAGACGCTTAAAATATAACACGTGCTCGATGTAGGCTCGCAAAGCAAGACGGTACATTCTTTTTTCTTCCTTTTCATTCACTTCATTCTTTCTTTTATGTCATTAATGTTATTTGCATAATTTATACGTACGCTTTTATACACACATGAGGCTTGGTTATCATTTAACAGTTGAGATTTCCAGGGCAGCTTTGCTCTCAAACCTAAGACCTCTTAAGTAGCGAAAATAAGCAACCTTTCATTTCATACTTTAGTCTTGGCTTCAAAGTTTTAATTTTTATTGTGTCATTGATAATACTGATGTACTGATTGATTAGTATGGTTTATTTTTCTTAGTGTATTAATTGTAGGTATACTATTTCGCATTCCAATGAAGACCGTCGTCTATATGTCTGTAAGAGCAACTGACAATCGTCGGACAGCTTACTGTGTTTTAATGTTACTGACCAATTTGTCGCCATCAAACACATTATAGTTATCTTAAAAGGAAGATAGATCTAGTTTACGGTTGTTAACGTTGAATTTATTGACACGTGTGCGTAGCTGAGGTAACTCTTGTGGGAAGGCTCGCTTAGGGGTTCTTGGAATTAAGTTCCAACACTAGATTGGTCCTTGTTCATTGATAACATTGTGTTATTACACCGATTCAGCACTTCGTTGCCATGGTTTATAATTGCGCTTCTTATAGTGCCCAGGTGTAGATACGTGATTCACATGCGCATTCTTGTATTTATCATCATAGAATTTTCATTTTCATTTCCGATGTCAAAGTTCTATTGAAATTAAAAAGAATCAAGTCCTCGACACCGTGCTGGCTCGAAAATAAAAGTACGCATGGTTTTAGCGAAAGTGAAAGTTGATGGTGCATGTGCATGTCCTGACGTAACACGTGACCATACTTACATTACACATTTACTCGTCTGTGCCCAATGGTAAGCGAGGCAAATTGCAATTTTTAAAAATTTTCATTTCCGATTTGATGTTATGATGACTCCTCCCCCTCCCATTTTAAGATATTTCAAAATCCCAAAAAGGACTGAAAATGCTAGGGAAAATCACAAAAATCACCCAAACAGCACTTTATCATGGCCCTCCTTTGATGAAAATTTGAAAACTTACCCACTCCTACCGCTTATTCGACCCCTTACACACGAAAGGGCTAGTTAAATGTATCTCTGTGGCATTACGTTCAAACTTAAGAAAAAAGTGAAGCCATTATGCAACCCCCTCGCCCTGGCCTAATGCTACACTAACTGTATGAGGTATTCTGCAACATTGCCAAGGTTCTGTAGCAGTTGTGAAGTTCTTATCTAGTCTTGAAGTTATGAAGTCTTTCCAAAAGAAAGCATATAGGATTGTGAAGTTGACCAACTCTTGTACTACTGTGTGATTGCATCATGTTATATTTACTAGTCTCGCTGCAACAGATAATGACAGTGGCAGTTATAATAGTAAACACAAAAGTGCAATGAAAACTCGACCCAATCAAAAGTGATACCAGCTTTGTTTACATATCGAATCGGTTAGTCCAGTTTCTGGAAATTTGGAGGTTAACAACATGTTCAGGAGGTCACCGTAAAATTTTGCTTTACTCATAATATATCTTAACTAGCCTGGATGAGTGAGGCGAAAGCTTTCAGCTTCATTTATGCGCTTTATATATGACTTTTGCATTCACATATGGACTGAAATGAAGTTCCTTTAACTTCAAAAATCACCATCCACCATGTTTTCGCATGCATAACCCCCTAACTTCCCTTGATATCAATTATATCGCATAATAATCTACAGCCTGTGACAGATGCCGTAGCCATATCGCCGACTCTCTTGCCACACCGATAATGTAAACGAATCAAATTGTTGTGTCAATGTAATATACACTAGTGCCAGTCCTCTCCATGTGTATACGCGTTAGATGAGGAAGTGTAGAGGAGATTGGTACGACGAGGAGATAGGATTGTATTCTCATGATTGATTGATAACGATATTACAGGGGTTCTCGTATATAGAACCCAGTGAAACCAACCAACTTGCTCTAACATTTTAGTTTATGCGAAGGCAAAATATGAAATCTATTCAAAGCTCCAGACTGGTAAGAATATTTCTCTCAGTAACATCCAGGGCCCTGCAGATACAGCCGTAGACAAAGTTCGAAATAGTTATGGGGCTCCTAAAGGGTGTGGAAAACATATCAATTCTTGAAAACAAAGTAAAGAAACAGAAAATGTCACGCGGACATGATACTAAACAATCTCTTAAAACGGTACCCAATACACATTGTCGCACCTTCAACTCCTGGAAAGGTCACCTCTCTGGATCTTTCTATCGACTTTATAAGCAAGGTCGATGGCAGACCTTAACACTTGAAGATGTTAGGGCTTTATCTTCTGTTCTCGCGTAACAACAATAATAGTCGTTCCATCAAAGTAAAATCAACGAGGTGCTAATTTCCACATTGCAAAGGCACCTCTGCCCTTGTATATGTTGCAGAAGAGCGGTTGTGAGCAGAGCAGGCGGACGCGAAGAAAATTAAGCAACGAACAATTGGTTGGAAAAGACACCTTGACCAGGTACTAAGATTCATTGCATTCGTAAGTATCGACTTCACGTATTCCTTACTCGGTGCATGTAGGATCTAAAGGTACTGGCTTCGTATACAAACTATAAAAACACGTGTTAATGCATTAAAAAGCACGTGCAATACTTTATGTATAAAAATAAGGTTCTTCAAATAAACTAAGAATATTACAAAGATGATAGTTACCGCAAAATTAGTAGGTCAGTACACATGTTTGCTTGCACTCTTACCAGGGATTACCAAGTTTCCTAAAAGATAACCCAAAAATCTTGAATTAATGCGAACTAGGAATTGGGATGTATATTCTGACACTCAATTCCACTGTTTAAAGTGTGGTTTTCAGCACAAAGTCTGCCGCTATGAACAGAATTGACTTTCTTTGGTATGATATCGAGGACGTGTTGAACTTTCCCAAGGTATGGTTTGTTGCTTACCTCAGGGATTCATCTAATGTCTCTCGGTTCAAATCTGTAGAGCCGTGATAGGAGTACTCTAACTTGATCAATTCTGTTTGTATACAGAACGATAAAATTAAGAATCGTGAAGGAAAAGAAGATCAATGGGTAGGCACGGAAATGCCCCTCAAGTTTGTATACCGCGTACTTCGTCATCATTAGTACTACCAAAATGCTTCCAGTACGTATACCACAAGTTAACTTCAAGATATTCGAATTCAATCTTCCGGTTCGAAGATTCGATCGAACGTTTTTAGTGATTATTGATTTACTTATCACGAGTTTGTTAAAGTTCGAATGGTTAAACAATTTATGCCCTTCATTAACTTTAAATTCTTTTGTGGAGATGGAATAAATCCAGACACAAGGTCATCCTCTATAAATTTCAGTGACATTAGCAGAGCCTGTAATAGATTTTCAAGCGAAGAGAATGTAGATGTATAGTGAAAAGGTGCTGTATGCTAAAGACTGTACAAATACTTACAGTTGCCCATTTCCTACCAGATGCAAGATAAGGGGTGGTTGTCGTTGGGCTGGTCACCATGGTGATGGGAATATACAAAGGTAACAGTATATATTAGAGCAATAAAATAAAACACTCCTTGTAGAGCCAAGTTCGCGAGAGTGTGTAGAATACGTACAGTTATGATGCTTGCAAGCGAATCCTTTTTCTGCGGACTTGTAAATAACTTAAACACTAAAACAGATGTAGACAAATGATTTACGTCTCAGTAAATTACTTTAAAAGTTACAATAGCATACAAAGATTTGATCAAATTGACGTAAGTTACCTAAAAGCAACAGTTTTTACAAATATTTCCTTGCTATGGTTAGATTTGTAGATGAAGCTACTATAAGAGCAAAGCTTCCATCTGTTTAAACTTGACCTGCACTGAATTTAATCTTAAAACTTAAAAGACGTAGTCTTATAAGATCTTCGTTGTTTCACATCGATTACACACTTAGCTACTTAATATTAAAACTTGCATCGACTAGTTAAGTATCTCGTCGCAGTTCTTAAATTTAACTAATACATGCCTTATCACGTTGTGGTTAAGTTTACAATATACTTCAATGCTTCTTATCAAATGGAAGTCATTCGTTTAAGAGTAAAGATCAATATCAGGAGAAGAATAAGTCACCTTATCGGGACCTTTTCATGAAAGAGTGACGCTAAAGTGTATGCACGTACCTCCCTCCATTATCTGAAAATTGAATCCTGGGCACGCCTCTCCACACTTACAGCTCCTCCTCGATGTGCTTCTAGTATCTAAATATACTAGACTCTTAAATCTCAAATACAGTTCCTTAGCTTGTATTTTTTTGCAAGCAAATGTTCATCGATCGTTTTTATATATGTTGCTACTAAAAAAGTAACTGAGAAGCTATGATCGTCGGGACAGAAGGATGCCATATTTTTTTGAAGAAACACTGAGCGCCTCCTTTGAATGCAAACACTTGGAGAGGCAATTATACCCAGGTGAGGACTCATAGATACCCCCAAGGCTCAGGAATATTCCTAAGGTTCAGAAATATACTTAAGGATCAGAAATACTCCCAAGCCTCGGAAATATTCCTAAGGTTCAGAAATATTCTTACATGTCAGAAACACTCATAAGGCTGCATTCACACAGAAAGCATAGCTGGAAAATGTGCATAAAACGGATTATCCTTCAGGAAACGTTGTTGGTGTTCACGTTGCAGGTGTTTTAAGACGCACAGAACTGTGAGCTGATTCAGATCTGGAATAGTTGACGATAGTAGGATGTTAGTCTTTGATAATCTTTGTTCTATATAAGTTACCGTAAAATGTCCGACGTTTTAAGCGGACCTTCGAGGTGAAGACGAACAATTCACAATATGATGAAGCCAATGGCCTTGAAGAAGTTTCTTTGAAAAAGCATTATCCTTCAAGAATGACATAATATAAGAATCACAGCTATTGATGAGTACCTCAGGGTCCTTCTCTGCTATCATCAATTCCTATATTTGGGATATGATGATTATAAGCAGGAGCAGAGATTCAACACAAATTCTTAGTAAAGCACCACCTTCCTAATATTCCCTTTATGTTCGGGTTAATTTTATTCTAAAAATCTCGGAGGGTGCTAGTGTTGGTAGTGAATTACTCCCTGTAAATTACGATTTTCATTCAGTATACTCGATATTTTATACAAAATTGCAGTTTTACTCATTGCTGTCGAGAAAAAGGATAGAACATACCGGCGGTCTGTACCCGTACCCGTAAGGGGACTGAGAAGCGCTTTTATATATGACTGCTCTGTCATGACTGTGATAAATGCTCTAGATGATAAATTAAGATGGTTACATCAAGCAAGAAATGAGATAGAGCCCCCTTTAAAGATGGAGATGGCAAAGGTAATTAATTTAACATGACGTTTGCAATGCTATAAACTTGTAAAGGCAGTATGGAATGAGTCACAAACATTTGTAGATAGTAATTACCACACAAGTTTTCTTCATCGATGCTTCAATTCAAGCATCAAAACACTTGCATTTCTCGGCAGATGGCAGGTAGCCAGTAATTTTTACGAGTTCGGCATATACCAACGAAGTTGGTCATCAGGCATGTAGTGACGCAATATCCAAATAATAGACATCTTAAATTCTCTTCTCTCGTTAGTATTGGACCGTAGCTTAGTGACAAAGCATCGCGCGTTATGCAACTGCTGAGACCATGGGTTCAATTCCCCCATGGTCCCACGATTTCTCACCTTTGAAATATACAACATTTATGTCACCATTCAGTCCCTACAAATGGTGACCCAAACCCTTACAAGCTCTCTCTAACGCACGACCCTGCAACTCATCTCACACTTTACTGGAGTCTGGTTAGCTAACAGAGACACACACACACACAATCAAGCCTCAGGTCTTCACCTGTAGCAGGGGGGTATATGTGGTGACACAATATCTAAACAATGGACACCCCAAATTTCTTTCTCTCTCGTTGGCATGAGACCGTAGCTTAGTGGAAAAGTGTCGTTGTTGCGCAACTACGGAGACCGTGGGTTCGATTGTTCGCATTCGACATTTTATAACACCGATGTTTATCTTCAGACATTACAGGCACTGACCTCAAAGGAAAACAGAGAAACACCACATAATACTTGAAAACTGCAAAGAACAGTGTATAAGTCAGCAATGAAATGTTCACTGTAAAATAACGTTCCTTTAGGGCATAGCTGTAATTAAAGAAGTGACAGAACTACAATACATATGCCAACTACTCTGATTCAACATCCATAAAATACTTCACATGCGGCAACTCTCGAAGCTAAAGGGCATCTTTTCTGACCGTTTGCAAAGCTGAAATGTAGATATACTCGCCACTTGTGGCAATAAGGACACTACGCCAACTTTTGTGCGCTTCTATATGCTGCGCGTATGCGCTACCCTTGAAGTGTGAACGCAACCTAAGAGGAACTCCGTTTCCACACTGTCGATCTAAACCGGCGATCTAAACATACGACGACCTGAAAACAGCACAGAAAATAGGTTGATTGTCCCTAAGGGTATGTTCTTTTTTAAATAATAGTTGACTATTAATGCCTGTTTATATGATTATAATGCATGTTTAAATTTGTTGTCCTTAAGTTGTTTGCCAACTTGTTTTGCGCTATGCAAGAGTATCGATTCTACGGAATCTTTTTATTTTATTTTTATTTATGTTATTTTTTGAATATCAAAATTGTGAGAACTCTTGCTTTCGAAAATTGCAGTGATATGACATAAACGAGTTGACCACTTTTCAAGATAAGTAAAGAAAAGATATGAACAAGAGAGAAGCAAAGTGAAGAAGCAGAAACTGGGCTGATAAACTCCATCTTTTAACTCGCTTACTCCGTGAAAAAGTCTCCCTGCTGTTCTCTCTGTGTCCTAAATTTAGATCAACCGAAAGATCATCCCTTGGAGATCGTCTACACTAAACTACCGAGCTAAATATCTTCGACCTAAAGTCACTTGATGTGTCTCCTGGGTCGTGCATTGTACCCACACTGAAGATTTAAACAGACACCCGAAAGATGTAGTTCGTCTGATTTAGATTGTGTGGAGAGGGTTATTTATATTAAGGTTATACAGAATGCATGTAGCCATGGCTCTGCTGATGTAAAACCTACTTATTCCATGAGACAACTTATTTCCACTGTTCATGAACAACTATTATATATTAAAATCGTTCAAAACAAATGTAACAATTTTCCTTTAATTATCATGCTCCCACAAATTCATATAAAACTGATTCGAAAATACCCTGCAATTGTTAGTGCATATGACTTATCGTTTCATGATATCATATGGAACTTCAGATCACCCTTGCCTATGACATCATTCTCCTTGATCGATGTATAAGTCTTTGCAACTCCTTCTTCCAATTGTACATTAAACAAGAAAAAATCGGGAGTTTCTATTTTAAGGCGTTGGCATATCCGAAAAAGGTTTGGACTGATCTTATCAGTAACCAAACAGATCTCCATTAACAAAAAAATGTTAAAATTTGGTCAGAAATCGTTGTCAATTTAAAAAATTTTCAAAACAATTTGGCGTCGGAGATTATAATTGATGAATATCGATGATTGAAGGCCTTAAGGTGCATGCGAAGTAAACCCTTTCATTTACTATAACTGCTCGAAAAACGTATGGTAGACCTGGAATGTCAAGTCTAAGCTATCCTGAATGTCAGAACACCCAGCAGCTTATAAAACGTTAGTGCTCAACCTATTTTGAAATACGACATGCACATGATTCTTGCAAACACTACGCTATCTAAAATCCACAGATTAATCTTACTTTGAATGAATGGATTTCCTCCCGCACGGTGTTTGTTGGTTGATCATGTGCAACTTAGTGCTGATTACAGGTCGTTTAGGGTAGCTTACTAGCCGGACGAGGAAGTCTTGTAAGCACACTTCCTCGTGTTAGGTGACCATAAGCAAATAAAATGATTGGTGATAAATTATTATTGATTCACTTTCTCGCATATTTGAATCTACTTTTAAGAGTGACTAGTTTTCAGAAACTCAATGTGATTGTTGATTTATGTATTTGCTGAATAGAATAGAGTGTCTAAAGTAGAGTTTGTTTCTCCTCTATTGAAGATACATCTAGCTAAAATCCGCAAGCAAGTGACGTAAAGAAAACCACACAATGATTCATTTTAAATGTTCGCTGTGCAGTTGGTTCAATAACGGACAGTCTTTCGCTGAGCTTTGAGTGCATATAGAAAATTTCTACAATTATATACAAGTGACTCTACTACTAACAAGTCTACAATTAATGAAATCCTCAAGTGACTCTACTACTAATATGTCTACAAGTAATGAAAATCCTCACGTGATTCTACTACTAACATGTCTACAAGTAAAGAAAATCCTCACGTGATTCTACTACTAATATGTCCACAAGTAATAAAAATCCTCACGTGACTCTACTACCAACAAATCTACAAGTAATGAAAATATAATAAAATTTTCTTTTATCATGAATAATTCGAGTTCATTAAGTCCATTAAGTCCAGTTTGAAACTTGAGTCTATTTGAGTGTTTATGAAGACCAATGGAAACTCTACGAGGAAACAACAGTCTATGGCAGTTCTTAGGGGTGGCCAATGAGGCCTTGGCCAGGCCAATGTTGCAATGGAATGAAAAAGATAAAGGTATCTGCCCATATCCATGAGTTAAAAGTAGGTGAAAAACTGGAAAATACAAACACTAGAGGGAATCTGGCCTCTCAGGAACCTCTATCGAACAATTTACCCAAACCGCCTTGCGATGAATGACGTCATGACATAAAATGGCTCCTAGTAGACTTTGGTCTGAGAAAAGGAAGTATCCTCTCTCCAATTGTATACAGCATATATCTCAAATTCAGGTATCCTGACTGTCTGCTTGTGCAAAGGGAGAGCGTTGTACGGCTTTAAGGGACGAGATAGGTACAATCTCTATCAATAACCCACCTGCTGAAAGTGAATTGGAAATCTGTCTTCTAGGGTTAAGTTTTACCACACTCCTCTGTTGATGTGAAGAAAAATCATTCTGAACTCATTGCCTTTGGTACAGGGAAGGCAGCAATTTTGAGTATGACACACAAATCACATCGCAATACTCCGATTACCGCGACGCATGCCAAACTTGTGCCCTAAAAAGGAGGGTATGCCCAATTTCGGGGCTGTTTACAAAGGTATTACTGCATTCAGAATAATGGCAATTACTCGGTAAGGACAAAGGGAAAATTAGGTCTTTAAAATCCAGAAAAACAGATATTTAACCCTGATCAAACGCTGGAGGCGAAACTGATTTTGTTGCGCACAGACAGATTAACATAACTATTGTCATGATAATGGTGAAGAAAATGATAATGGTGATGATGATGATGATGATGATGATGATGATTGATGATGATGATGATGATGATGATGATGATGACGACGGTGATGATGATGGGGATGATAATGATGATGATGACAGTGATGATAATAATGATAATGGTTA
>JAAAKL020000414.1:0-43043 GCA_010016065.2 Carybdea cf. marsupialis auct. non (Linnaeus, 1758)
ATCGGGTTTTTCTAATCTAGAATATTATGCAATTTTAAAACGACACTTCCATAAAAGCTGTACACAATATTATTAACCTTTTGCAAATAAACAATGCTCTTTTGCCTCTTAATAACTCCCTAGTGGTAGGTAGATATTAGTCCTCGGCTCAGTTGGTATCTGCATGAATGAAACTGGTACGAATCTGCTGTTTTCACACCATGTAGTGTTAAATTTCTCTCAATGCTATTCAATTCACTTAGCTATACATAAAGAATCTAACAGTACAGTTTGTTCTTCATCCAGCATAACAATAAATTACACAGAAATGGCAGTCTGATCAGATACTATACCATGCTGACTAAACCATAGTTAATATAGTAATGGCAAGCAGATAAACGCCGAAATGGAATCAGTTTAGGAACAAAAAAGTAATAGAACATCACTTCGGCTTCAGTTAAACCAAACACTACGGCAGTGAAAAGTATGTCCAATCGATTATCTATCACCTTGGGATGCTGCAAATACGATTAAGAAAGTCTTAAATGTTGGGTATTTTCCAAGAGATTTCATTCACAATGACAAGATTTTGTACTATCTGGGGAAGGGGGGTATGGGTGGTTACCTTTACCTTGAGCTGAGCCCTGATATCAGTTCGCAAAAAGGGTCTTTGCAGAGCTCGTCACGCAAATAGTTGAGTCTTTAGAACCCTCCGATATTGTCCAAATTCAGAGACTCCTTCTCCGTCCATTGGTCATCCAAAATGTCTTGCTTGTGCATGTCTATAACATCGTTTGTGGCTTGCGACAGCACAATACCGTATTCCACAGGTTTTGGTATGCGGTGGGAAAGTGTGATGTCACGATTTTAAAAATATTTGAATTACGGAAAAAGTACGCAAATTTCATGTTGCCCTACTAGTAAGAACTTCAATGCCTAAAATTGGTAGTGTTACCCTTTCCCAACACCGAGATATCAGCTTTCAAAGTTTTAAATTTCTCTAACAAAACCTTCTTTTTTGATGCTGGTTCCTAACGTAAGGAACCAGAGAATATTAACAAAAGTTTTGACCAGAGATATATTAAATTCAAACGCCTCTAGTTTAAACACTTTATACACTACAGGTCTGGAATTTTGGGAAACAGCCTATTTCGGGGATGCTTTTAGATATCTGGAGTCATATCTTGCTTTTTCCAAAACTTTGGATTTGTGACGTCATCACTTTCCCTTCGCATTAAGTATCGGTGGGTGGTAAAGGTTTAAGCAACCGACGATCAAACTATGACAGACTGATCAAAAAGCTATTATTTCAGATCTGTAGCAGAAATAACCGACTCGCGATAGCAGCGACACGATAACTGTTTCCGGAAAAGTACAAGAAGTAGTTTGGGTATCAGTATAAAGGTGTTCAGATTAATTAACCCCTCCTCGTCCCCTAACGTTCTGATTAGCTGGACTGACGAAACTCCTCTTTGAACGTGAATATAATTTGTGAATATCTAATAACCCAATCAACTAAATAACGATAGAACTAAGTAAGTAAGGCTACACTAAGCACTGCAGGTATTGAGAGCTTTTTTTGGAATTTAAGGGAGTCAAGTTTTATATCCCGAGGGCACGAGGCCGAGAGCACTTTAGATATTCCTTTCGATCGCGAATCCAATAACCCTGCCGGAATTGGAAAACAGTTATCACGTCTGTTTAAGAACTAAATTCAACTACTAACCTTCGGCAGCCGATTGGGCTTGGGTCCGGAAGAAACACCAATTTGCGCAAGTTGTGACTCGACTTTTGAGAGCGATGGATTCCTCATAAAGGGTTGGTTCCCTTGTTGTGATAACCCCGGTGGGGTCATGGGTGGCGGTGTCATTGCTGGATTCAATGGTGACCCAAGAAGCGACTGTCCGACTCCACCAACAACCGAAGACATTCCTAAGCCTCCCATAGGTGGCTTAGGACCGACTGGCGACGAGTTCATTTGCGAAACTCGCTGAATATGCGGTGGCAGGGAGTTCATGCCACCTGGGAACATAGGATTCTGAAGTCTATTGTTCATATTACCACCCGCTGGCATTAGGTTTGGTGATAATGGTGACATTCCGCCGTGAGGCGACAGACCGCTATGTGTAGACATTCCACCTGGTGGCGACAATGGCATCCCGCTGTGAGGTGACATGGACATTCCGCTATTTGGTGGCATGCCATCGTTGAGTCCCATTCCCCCTTGTACATTTAAGGAGTTGGGAAGAGTACCTTTATTCATTCCTTGCGATTTTGAACCGGACAATGAACGGTGGTGGCCGACCTAAAAGAGTTTTCGGATGTAATAAGAGAAACAAGAATTTCAGACTGAACCTTCGCTATCAAAAAAGGCAACACCCCTTCAACGGGTGTAATGGAAGCTTTGACATCATTGTCTAATACTCCATTTACTCCTGCTACGACCGAAGCGCACATTTATGTATTGGAATAAGTATTTAAGGCAAAAAGATTGCAAATAACGGTTGGGCCAGTGTGTGACACAAGATTAGTTCTCAAATTACTCATTCCTCGAGAGAATTCAAAAAATATCGGGAGAATACATTTTAACATGTGTGGAAACAAATTGAAATGCATCATTCGAAGCGACTTTCCGCTAAGATTAGATCCCTATTATCCTTATAGTTCTTAAACTACGACTAACATTCAATATACGATAAAAGGAATTTAAATTGTTTCCAGAGTTTTTCAATTAACGAACAAAGTCATTATTTAGGTAACTGTTCATGAGAAAAAAGCGAGGTGATTTCATTCTCATATCTATGGCAGAGTCTTTTCATTTATTCTGTTACCTAATAACAGAATAAATGAAAAGACTCTGCCATATTTATGAGAATGAAATCACCTCGCTTTTTCTCATGAACAGTTACAATTTTGGTATCCCACCAAACAGTTTGGCAAGGGAAATATCTGCTACAATAACGTTTGTCTTTCATCTCTTACTTACCTTAAATTTCTTAGAATAGTAAAGAAATTCAGGATCTATAAATAGGGACTACGGGAAACCCCATAATGGCCGTTCTCTTTAAAGTATTTAAATTGTGTTCTACATCGCCATCCTAAGAACGTAGGCTTTTGTTTGGAAAAGAGACCAAGGCGACTTTGAAACTCATATTATCGCTGAAATGACATAAATTAGTTATGCAATAAAAACTAAACAATTCATAGAAGATATTTTTCTTGGCATCAAACCGCTTTTGGTTCGCTAACTCCCCTCACACTTTTTATTTTTCTATATTAAATGAAAACATGGTTGATGTTAGCATTAAAATCAATTTCTACGTTGTTAATACCTGCTCGTCAATTGACTCGGTGGTTAACTTCCAAAGAAGTTTGTGAGCACTGGGTGGTAAGCATCCACTTGCTTCGGGCACAATCATAAATACCGAACATCTACATTAAGTAGTAATCCCTTGTCAAGTATGGTGCCAAATAGAGATCCTGAGCAAAATAGTTGAATAGTGGTAACTGCAATGAAACACTATAACCGGAGGAGGGAACGCCCACCATTGAATAACTCTTGAATATTGACCAACTTTAACTGGTTATACACCGTATACAAAAAAAAATAACACGTTTAAGGTTCTCACAGGTAAATCGACGTTCAAAATAAAGAGACTTCATCCGATTTTGCGGTAGAGAAAAAGGTTTTGTTCGTTCTTTTCAGGTTTTTTACATCATACAATACATGTATTACGATACGTGTCAACGAAAATAGTATCTGCATTACTAACCGGAGAGGTCTGCATGTTTGGTGCCCTTGGGGCCCTCGACGAACCAGGAAGGTCGTTTTTCATATTAGGGGGTGAATTCAGATCATCTGGCATTGAAAGATCTCCTGCGTTACCGTCCATCATCATCTGCTGTGAAGATGGTGGTGATGGAAGCTATGTGTTGAAAAACAATGAAATGATACTGTCAGTCTCTTGTTGTCAACTGAAAGCGCAAAATAAACAGGGCTGTAATACCATATCAACACCTAACTGTAATATTATGTAAAGATCAAAAACAAGGAGAACAATAAATACATCATCCTTTGCATTCAAACAGTCAGTTTTACGGAACCAAATACTAAGTAGAGAGCTAAGGTACGTAGAGTGCTTCACTGAAGTAAGGTTTTCGCAACATTGCGAACATGCGAACTTTTCGTCTCTTTCATCTTGTCGTAGGCGTTTGCACAGAACTCTCTATGTATGGAAATATATCTGCGGATGTGCAAATATAATATGGACATTAACTGATCACTGCATCGAGGAAAAGACAAAGGCAATATACCCCTAGTGACACCTTGACACCTATTTCCAAGCATCTTCTTCGTCCGCAGTAACATCCCACCTTAAGGGTCCATGCCAACCAAGAAGTGACTAGTTGCAAAAAAAACATTTTCATTTCAAATACCCTTGCACTTTTACGATCTCTAGATATTTGTTTCGTCTTGACTATGATGACAATAGCAAGCAGAAATGCAATAAGTATATTCCACAACATTTCATTAAAAAATGAATTTTCTGGATAAAAGAAGTGCTTTGGATAGCCTTGAATGAAAGGATTCTATGATCCCAAAAGTTCATGAAACACAATTTTGTACTATTTTCAAACTGGAGCAATTTCTGTACCAAATAGATCAGAGATGAGTATCGAATAGGACAGCATCGTGAGTCTCACAGGAATATAGGGTACCAAAAGCTAACCGGTCAATGTATTAAGTAAACGCTTTGCAGTATCGTGTAAATGTGAGATAAAATGCTCGGGAATTAAGGAATTGCCTGAATAAAACTAAACATGTGTTTCAAAATTATCAGGGTATGGCTAGAACGTTTAGTTCGAGTTGGCAGTCAAATAATTTTTCTAAGCCACAATACGATGACGTGCTTCTATAGAGTACATAGCTCCATTCCAAAAATTATTTCAACCTTGTCTCGACTGAATCCTAGCAATAATATCATTCATAGGAGGGAGCTGGTCCTCTCTCATCACTGATCTCACTATTATGATATTATACTCCGAGGTTCTTAAATTTGGTCCACTATAAATGCACAGCTATAATAAATTGACTTTGATATTGATTAACATTCCAACAAATACGATACTTCACACAACCAAAAAATGTCGATTCTGAGGTTTTAAAACTCAATAACAACAAGAAAGTAAAATACAAGCAAAAGGTCATTAACAAATCTTACATTCGGAAATGGTACACTGGCCACACTGTTCAGGATTTCTTTTTCTTCCTTTTCTTTCTTTAGTTGCTCTTGTAATCTTGACAAAAGACGGCAAATTTAGTAACATGTGTTACCAAGATAGTTAAAAAGTATTATCCAGAAGAATAAATATGAAATTATAAGTTGTGAAAAGAGGGGCTTTTTAGACTGATTGGTGGGCAGCTGGTCCTTCTATCTCCTTGTTACATGACTTCGAGACGCTAGCCTCTAAAATAGCCTCGAGTTGAAAGTCGATGTTTACCGATGGAGGATTTGAAGCTGATCACGAGAGGACGGTAATGATTACTCTATCATCGCGGTTCACCTCCTTCAGTTGGTAGCTCTCCAGCGTGTTTTTTTTTCAAACTGAAGATGGTTGAGTTAGCAACAATTATTGGTGTTTTCTCAGAGCACTAATCAGTTTAATTGAATGTAAAGGACTGAATGAAGATTAGGCTGTAATCATGTCTCGCATGATGCATTTTATATATGAAAGGACTTTTTCAAGGGCATTCGTAAAGTGGGTACACCTAAATCTCAACGTAAAATCAGGTTTGTCAAACGTGTCAATTCGTGACAGCATACATCAAATTGTTCTGAATTATCGAAGCCTGGAGAACTTTTGCAAGTTTCTGATAGCTTCTTTACATCCCAATACCGGTGGAGCATTTGCAGCTGATCATGAGAGGACGGTAATGATTACTCTATCATCGCGGTTCACCTACTTCAGTTGGTAGCTCTAAAGCGTGTTTTTTTTCAAACTAAAGGTAGTTGAGTTAGCAACAATTATTGGCGTTTTCTTGACAGACAAAAATAGAACAATGGCCCAAGTTAACAAACCCCCTCAAAGGCAATAACTGAACAGATTACCCCAAACTCTACGGTTACATCAATGACGAATGGTTATCGTTAAGTGGGGAGGGAGGGGGAACGTCCTTAAACATAAAAGATGAAAATCCATCCCACCTAACCATCCAGCTCTCATTTCATTACACGCCCTATTCTTGTTCTTAACGTACAAGTGAAAGTTCATGAGATAAACATATTCACAGGCACACGACGACCACATGCTCAGGACGAGGTATCAGTATAACAGATCAATGCCCAGGGTGCTTACAATGAAAATACACAATCCCGTATGATCAATGGTGTCTGAAAATCTTTACCTTCTTATCTCCTCTTGGTGTTCTTTTAATTTGAGTTCAGAGTCTAGTCGCTTCTTTTTCTAAATTTGTGTAAGATATGGTGTTAGAGCATCTATCAATACATTGAAATAATTGTTTATACAGTTAGTCTTATGATACATTTTATACAAAATATATCCAATTTCACTATTCAAAGTTTCAATTAGTTAAGATAAAACCCTAGTACTGTAAATTAGGTAAATATTTCTCACCCTATCGCCTTTTTTATATCCATTACAATTATCATGAGCCAAATCTAGCAAGCTTGGTCAAATGATAAGAGCAATTGACACATAGTCTTAGGTTCGTCAGGTCCGTTGGTTTAAGTACCGGTTCTTCCGCAATATCGGCATATAACGCATTTACTTTACACTACGTAATTCGTACCAAGGTGTAAAATTGGGACGTAGCTATGGTCGTAAAAACAGCGAAGAGCCGTGCGAGGGTACTATGTGTCTACACTATTAATGGAATAGATCAGGAAAACATAAATTGCAGGCCTAACAATTTTTAAAGGGCCTTTGAATGTGCGTGGAACAGAAAGAGTGAAGCATAGATGGCATGCACTTTACTTCATTATACAATTTTCTCCGTTCGAAACCCCACAACGATCAGCAGTCCACAAAACAACCACCAGTTCTCACTTTCAAATCACCAACCACTAACAGTTTTGATATCACGTCGGCAAGAATACAAAATATTTGGCAGTCATTGACTATACCTCCCACTAACTAACTTTTCTTTTGAGTCTTCGTCAGAGCAGTGAAACATTACATTCTATTTGAAATTTATGTGAACAAGGGAATCCCATTTTTAACCAATTATCGGTACTTACTTACCAGTCTCCAACTATTCAACATTAAAACCAGCCACATCGTCGGCCATACCTTGTGCTTACTTATAATGAAGTAAATCGTTAACAATTGCTGCCGGCTAAGCTTCTAGGGTCTCTAACAAATCCCCTTCCACTATCTTCTGGGTAAAGCCATTGTAGACCCTTCTGCCACCGGATCCCTGTTTAGAACGGGCAGTAAGACCCCAAGCTCTATGCTTGTCTTTAATTGCCTTCTCAATGTTCAGACAACAGGGTCTTGGCGGGCTTATTCTGGATATTCTCAATCCAGCGCTATCAATGTGACTTGGGTCGTAAGCTGCCAACAGATGTTCAACATTGCTAAAGTAACAGTTGATAGGAAGGAATATGCACACATTATAATGTCAATAACCATTAACAAGACTGCGTCATATTAACATCACAGGTCCCAAAATGTGGAATAACATATGAAAAACATCAAATTTCTTTAGACCGCGAGGGAAGGCAGCATCTGAACAATACAAGAGCATACCGAACGAAAGAGATCTTTTGATGCCTCAAAATTCATCAAAAATAGCTAAATTGTATTGAAATATTACCTCAGCTTCCAGTTCTCTGTCGTATTTAGCCGCCTAGGGGGGGAAACAGAGAGGTTATGAATATGACAGAGAACCAATTAAATTAAATTGTATTGACAATATAGCGATTACATGAGTACCTCAGTTGCAATGAAATTACACGGAGGCTACTGCAACCAAAGAGTCAAAAGTTAGCTGCCTTCTGAACCATTTAATAAAACGTAACAACGGCGCAAACAAGAGAAATTGGAGATCGTTGTAGCCATGGTCATATTTGACACCAACTTGTATTGACATGGCAAAGAGAATTCATCCACTTGGATAAATCCTGGGAATTTAACGAGATTCTGCTTGTTCGAGAAATTGTCTTTCAAAAATATTTAATATTTACTGCTCGCAACGCATTGTTGCTACAATGGCTTTTAAACATAAATGGGTTACGTCAAGTGGTGCATTGATGCTTGGTCCTGGGCCATTACGCAAGGTAAAAAAGATGAAGTTTCAGATGAACTTAAAGCATAATAAATGCACTATGAATTTAAGGGTTTAAAATGACATTATCCACACTTATCAAGATCTGTGTAGTAACATTGATTTAAAGCCGTAACATTATTTTACTCCTGTGCTGGAAACGATGTCCGTCATCAGTAGTTTGTGCCCGCGAATAACTGTACTTGCTATCATTGGCCATACTTCCATGCATTTACTTCTTCACAAAACTGTGAAATGTTTACGGAAAACACCAGCGGTGCATTAAAATTGACAAGATATTACTTTGGAATCGATGCTATTCTAGACGCACAGGGTCAGGATAAATAATACGTAACGGAACAGTTATTTCCGTATGCACTATTAATATAAATGACTAATCTTTGGGGGAAGGGGAGCCTGGAACCCACCAAATAATTCCGGCTGCCTCTATTTTATTAGCTTTTGTTACGAACGTGTTAAGTAAAAAGTGTACTAAACATTTTTGCTGTTTCATCACTCTATCCTTATTTTGGTTATTACGCCACTGGCATAATGTACCTAAAAGAAAGTACACTTTTCCCGCTCTATAGCTTAGATAGTCTATAGCAACAGGTGTAAGCCCTTTTTCACAGTCCCTAGTATTTCAAGTTGCTACTCATCTATCTCCAAGTTGGAGACGAGCTTCCTCCAACTGTTATTTGCACAATGCAAAACTGAACATGTTTTTTCGGGCAGTGCTTATCTGATCGAGTGTCTAATATACTTCAGATGTTGTCTCTTACAGGAGCCTTTGATGATGTTTCTTGCCTTAGTAACTGCCTCAACTCTTCATCGCTGATTAAATGTGCACATAATGTTGTTAACTTTGGTTAGCGATTCTCGTTAAGCGGCGTTTGAAACTTCCCTTGATCATGCGCCTTAAGAAGCCATTCCACGCGATTTCAATCCTCACATATCAGCAGCACATAACTCTTCAGAATGCACTGAGTAAATATATTCAATAACGCATACATGGCTCTGGAAATCAGTGACAAGTGAACACCTCTATCCAGAAGCAGAGATTTAAGCTCGTTCCATTTTTGGTAGATCTGTTGAACTGGCTCCTAGTAAGCTTATAAGATGAAGTTTTCGTGATTGATGTGCATGCTTTTCTACTTCTTCAACAGAAAGTCCTTACATTTTCTGTTGCCAGCGCGCGCAATTGTAAAGGTAAGCAACCTTTGGCAATACAATTGATCAATGACAGTGCATTAATATTTTCTCAAACTCAATGATTGGCAGGATTTGCAGTGATTGTAGGCTATTTAATCTAGTTTCGTGGTCTCTAGTTAACATACAAATTTCATCTAAACATTTGTTGAATAGTCTATTTGAAGGCAGAAGTCAGAAGTCATTGGAATAATCATGAGCGTAGTCCTGCAGTAACGCAGTGCTTCTCAACGATAAGTTTGCAGAGTAACTGAAGAAAAGTGAAAATGTCACCAATGGAACCTCGATGCCACTTGGTAATTTCTCTAAGTGTTACAGTTATAAACAGAGAAAGTATAGCGAAGAGAGGATTTGAAGATGGCAAGTATACAGAAGAGAGGATTTGAAGATAGCAAGTATAGAGAAGAGAGGATTTGAAGATAGCAAGTATAGAGAAGAGAGGATTTGAAGATAGCAAGTTAAACGGAGAACTAGAAGTACTATGCTAACATTAAGTAGCATATATTAAACATTGCAACCTCTACGTTACGATGCTCAGCAGTATATTATCATGAAGATATCGTCACTATCATACACAAACTTTCAAATTTAGACTTACCAATTCCGCTGCTTTTCTTTCCTTTTCTTTTTCTTCCTTGATTCGCCGTATTTCTTTTTCTCGTTCTTTTTCTTTCTCCCTGTATTATAACGAGGTCACGTTGTGTCACAGGTCAGTGACATTCATAACACATTTACAGCTTATCAAATAGAAAGGCAATAAGCCTAAATTTCTACTGTAGAAACTGTTGTGAGTTTACAAATTATCCTTAATAACTAAAACAGTGGCGGATAAAAATTGTTATCATTAATCAACAGTATTTAGGCTTTTCTCACTTTTTTAGTTTTCACACAAAGGTTTTAGTAATGTTTTTATTACAATGATCTTTAATGTAATCGAACAAATTTTTAACATCGAAGATTATTAGTTACAAAATGTGTCATTCCAAAGCACAGTAGTGTCAATAAGATAAAAACCGACTGCTAAGTCTGTACAGGTCTAGGGTGCTACACAATTTCATCTCTGTAATGGTAACGAATTCTTACATCATGACCATTCCTTTCTATGCATGAGATTCACTCATATGAAATCATATGAAAACCACTGTTATGGTCCTGGTAACTCATTGAAACTATTCAAGTCTCTTAGATCCGTCCATTGCAAGCGTTCACAGAGATGGAAACAATTACGCTAGTATATTGCGTTCAAGCTTTTTAAAATCAACTGAATTTCATTACGATCCGTTAAGATACGCGCGAAGTTGTGTACCAGATTTAATACATTCTGATCAATGTTTCTCAGACTTTGCCCTCGTAACTCTGCAGATGTTTAGGTACTTTGGCATATTACAACACTAGTCCCAATCAGCACGTTACCACACTTATGTCCTGTACCTGTCGCAATATATTGCGATGAATACTGACTCATACAGGAAATTGACTTAAAGCAAAAAATACCATATTCTAACCTGCCTACAACATCATTAAACAAGTGTGAATATTCATATGTGGCAAAACATTGCTAAACTGGCAGTTGATTGAGTACAAATAGCTAATTCTCATTGCTCATTTTTATGTATCACATCAAGCATGTTAAATCAGGTTACATTAACAAAAACTATTTTGAACTACATTGATGGAGTGTTTAGGATATTTACTGGAAGAAAGCTTGATTATGTGACTATTTAGTGCACATTCAGGCAAGTGAGTGGCAGATACTGTTCCAAATACTCTGGCATGAATCATCAACAATTCATGTCACGTATTCATAAATGCTTAAATAAGTTTAAAACTCTTAATAAACGAAAACAGTTGATTAATCACGACTGAGAACTCTTGGGGAAGTTCGACCGTGCCATATCGAAATTCTACGCACTACAGTCTTTTTTTATAACAAGCAGTAAAATTCAACTGTAGCTTGCTGTTTTTAAATTTTTTTGCAATTTTCAGACTGAAGCCTTCTTTATTCGTTCTTGATACATGTTACGTTTGTTCGCAGAGATGACTAGGTCAACTAGTTAGTAGTTATTCAGCGACGGGTACAAGTTATCGGCGTTTTGCATGTAAAATTCTATTAATTTTCTTAATAAAGAAACCACTCAGTCATACGGGGAGGGAACGAAGAAGGAAAAAGACAAACCAGACATGTAAGCTTGCAAACTGCTTATATATATTTGTTCTTAATATCTTGGGAGAGGTCAGCTTCAGTTTGTTCTTAGATTGTTCTTAAATTATGGGCAAATTTCAGACTCGTGTTTTTATGAAATTGTTATTATAAAAAAAGAGTGTAAACCTTTAATCACTAGGAACGGCGTCCATCCACCCCTAGCGGCCAATTTTTAAGGAGAACATTCGGATCTCCGCACGTATATGCGTATACTAAGAGTTTCCTTTGTTCAAGGAGGGTCAAATGGGCCACAAAGGCCTATCCTACATTCACTAGTTTCTATGGGTACCACCAGAATTGTGAAAACTTGAACTTAATCCTGCTATGAAATTGCGGATATTGCAATAACATCAATGCATCACCTATTGAGATTAGCTCCATACTTTCCTTTAAACTAAAAACACCTTTTAAATAACCGGTGTTTCTTTACGTTCCTCCACAGGACATTGCAACGGGCACTGATTCGAGATTCGAAAATGAATGAAAATTCAAAGATATAATAATTTAAGGCCCATAGTTGACTTACGTTGCCACGATGCTCTATCAATTAGCAAGGACTAAAGTACTAGATGACGAGTATTTACCTGGGTTTTGATAGTCACCTCTAATACGCCATGGCACATAATAATGTCTAATAAATTACCAATTAAATATACATAGATATAGGAAGGCATTTCCATTTGTTCGACTATCCTCTCTTAAAGGCTCAAGAAGAAACGAAAAAACGATTTATAGCTCCAGTTAAAACATGCCTTTCACACAATCCTACTCAACTATATTACGTCATTGGGGTAACGAGTGCATGGCAAACTTACAGTTTCCTCTTGACTTCCTTTTTATATGGTTTCAGAATTTCTTCTTCTTCCCAGTATGGCTCTTCCGGTACTTCGCATGATCTAAAGCTTGGATCGGGATGGTCGTAACAAAACCACTTGTCGGGTAGTGATGTCGGATTGGCACCGTCAGGGAGACGTCTCCACTTCAGGCATTTGGGGTTATCGCATTGTACCCAAAGCTCATCTGGTATTTTTCTACATATGAAAAGAGACCATGAATTACCACTAACATGCAGAGCAATTACAGACAACTCCTTAACTGATCATAACGAATTAGCAATAGACATCGACTGGCAGAAACAAATGTTGATCTCTGGCCGAATAGTGACTAAACTCAACATAAACTGTGCCGACAAGACGAAATGGTATCACGGCCCATGTTTGGCTGTATGTTAAATAAACTATGTCGACTTCAAGGGTTGTTGTCACAATTTAGGGAAGTTCTCTTGGAAGGTATCTTTGTTTTACTAGATTCTCTCCACTTGTTTAACTGTGGTAGTGACAAGTATGTATTCAGCCATCAAAAAATCCCGTTAAGAACCATCCTTGGTCTCATGGCACAAAAACGATGAGGCCTGTAAATGAAGCTGAAACTGAAACTATATCCTTCGTCCGTTACGACAACATTTCACTATTTACATAACTATAAGATGGGGTACTACTCAAATTCCTTTGTTCGACAGTACCCGCTGCCCTTGAAAGCTAAGTGTAATGGGTACAGGTCCACATCGATTGAACAGGTAGATGATGCATTGACAAAAGTTACTCTTAAACATAGCGTCTTTGTAATACGTTAATAAGATTGTGCTAACATCAGCAAACAAGAAAGGTTCACAAAATAGCAAACTGACCCAACGACCGTTCGTTGGATATATGAGGCTAAGGGAAGAACGATTTTAGTAGTTTTTCAAAGACGAATAATTTTTAACGCTACTTGTACTACCTAGCAACGATATGAAAAACCTACTGTCAGCTTGCTTCGCGCCTCAAACTACCGTGCCTCGACAACGTTTTTAAAACTTTTCCTGGCAATAAGATCCAATCCGCAAGAAAGCCACTCACATAATGAGAATTTTTATAGCTCCTCATTACTGCAGTTGAATCCGAGAAGAAACCAAGCAATATTTTACATACATAATAATACTTAATAATACTACACATAAATGATTAATAAAAATATCTTGTCTTGATGTCCAAATACCACGACTGGATTCAAAATGCCTATTAAAAAGTCAGCCATTGCTATGCAAAATCTCCATGGTTTTACGTTTTTAAAACTCAGAATTTAACAGATTTTAAGGTTAATGGTAGAGCGTTCTTACTCTATTTCATCGTCGTCATTTGCCACATATCCACTTTCTTGATCCTCTTGTGGTGTTTTCTTACTTGGCCCCTTTTTTTCTTGCCTGCGAAAGCACATCAAAAAGCAAATTAATCAAGTTTCCAAATGTAAAGCTACTTTGATGGAGAAGGATAACCAATAAATTGCAATACATTCTTTCTTAAAAGACGTTTGTAAGAACCAGTGTCTAGACCTCGTTTACAATTTGCGAACAAGTTAAAAACAAACTATAACTTCTTTCCTAGTTTAATATATGCAAGATGTAAAAGTTCTTAGGAACGCAGTTACATAATTTGATGCTTCGCGATTTCATATTTAGCACATTTTACATTAAAGTTGTTGTTAAGTCCTGCTACTTCTTCTAAAAGCACTGAAACATTCCAATGATTCAACCATAGTTATCAGATGACATGCTGAACAATATCAAGATGTTCTTATCATTATATTTAAAAATTGCAACCTGTTTAAAACGGATGTATCTTACACCAGGTAAATGAAACAAGTCTACCTAATTAAGGAACAGCATTTCTGGTCCAGTTTACCTTCAGTGCACTCCGAAACAATAGCTCACCAAATCACGAAAGCTGGGTTTCCACCAAAGAAACGTGTTAATATACAAAAATAGTATCAAGCGCACAGCTTGAGGCACTTAACAGTACATTGATACAAGACCAAAAAGAGCTTCATGTAAAACTACCACCTTGAAGCACAAAGGCCAATAAGAGAAGACTCAAATTGTCGGTAAGACTTTACTATAAAAGTAAGCAGCCTTCTCTTGTGGCAAATATAATATGACAAGGCAGTGCCTGGTCCCACAGTTCATGGTACATGCATTAGACACGAATAGGTACGTACCGGGTAATATTATGCACTCATTTAGACTGATCTTTATAATTTTGCCAAAAAGTAGGGCAGCAAAATATTTCCAGGCATTTCCTTTGGATTAGGGATAACACAAAAATTCTCCCCCCATTATTATTATGGGTACGCCATTGTTAAACGCACGAGGGTTAATATGTTAAACACATTATGCATTAATAACATACTAGCCTATACCCCATAAAAGTAGGTAAGGTGTTCCATCTTATGCCCCACAACTATCCTAAATATCATAATACAACTTAAAATCACTTACCAATACTCGTTTAATTTCTGTCCCAATGATGCCATGCAAGCCCTACGATTGAAAGAAAAGTCGTAAGTTCAATTCAAACTCTTCGTCGATTTTCATACTAACCCCACAATGGGCAGTTGCCGTTTTCATTATTACCTTTTCACCAACAAGCATGTCAGTTACTGCTCATTTATCAATCGTGCCCACCTTCCTCTTTTGACTTGCCATATTCGCACGTGTTTTATTTAACTGCGATTTCTTATGGTACTCCGTTAGACTAAAAGATGGTGAGATACTTAATTCACAGTAACCTTTATACTGCCCGGTATATGTCATAAATATATTGGGGCCAAAATTAAAACCCAAAAATAAAACATAGCCGACGATTACGCTGGATGGATAACATCACGTAAAACTGACATCTGACCATTGGAAAACTCATGCTCTCACAAAGTTAAAGCAGCCTCTACGCCAACGTGGAAAGGCCGACAAAGAACTTGTCACGATGACGAAGGAGGAAAATAGAGATAAAAGAAACAGAAAAAGGAAGATGGCGAAGAAAAGGGAAAAGAAAGACAAACGAGAAGAAGAAGTGGGATGAAACAACGCAATACAGAGAACGCAAAAAGAAACATAGGAGGAACCTGGTACCACAGTACTTGTTTTAATTGGAAAGAAAATGTTTGCGAAAGAGTGACGAAGCACCACAATGACGTTCAGACTGTCCTTCAAATCATCACGTCCAATCTCAACTGCATGAGAAACGACAACACAATATGATAGCTACGACCGTCCACCCCTGTGGATATCCATGTTCATGGTACCTCTTTCTACAATAATATTGCTGCTTTAAAACCCTTAAATAATCGCATTCATTTGAACAACCATGATAGTACTATACCTGTAAGCTTTCGTATAATCGAAGTCCTGTTTATTATGTGTTGGTTGCAAGAAATCACACTCTATGACTCCTATCACACCAACTCCGAGTATGTTAGCCTAAATAATAAAAATCACAAAGAATACATCTTACTCTGCATCGTGAAAAGCTTTATATAACCAATCAATAGACACACACAAAAGTAAATACATGCACAGCAAACTTGGTGGACAGTGGCAATAGTGACTTTGGAAATACTCATTTATCTGACGATATCAAGAGCATTTTAACATTTTCAGTGCCACAACATGATGTATCAATAAACGAATCAAGTATTATTTTGGACCAGTCTATATCCATACCTGACTTAGCTTAGGTAACGAAAATAAATTGCACATGACGGCATCTGTTTTACGAGTAGTATTCACTAGTTCAAGTGACACAAAATGTATAAGTAGATCATTAAGTACTATGTTGAATAGCCTGTCTCCATACTCATCTAGCTACTTACATATAATCATTGGCAACACTTTTACAAGTAGTTACAGTCAGCGGCTACATCTCTTACAACTATTCACAATCAGTGGCAATACCACTTACAACCATTTACAATCAGTGGCAACACCACTTACAACCATTTACAATAAGTGGCACTGGAAACATCATCTATACATTGGAATTATAGTGGAAACACATCCACTTTCTTTTCGATGTAGGGGCGCAAACAGCTTTCTAAATCCAACACAAATTGTAAGGTAAGCCTTATTACACATTCTGCAATCACATTCCCGAGAATTTCTGTATCCGACCTTCGATGAACCAACGCATGCATTACCAATCTCTCAACAACTGTACACCTGACCTGTCTGTCGCAGTCAGTACGCACTCCATCCTCACGGGGTGTCTGCCTACCTGTAACAAACTGGCCTCTAAAACACGTGGCAAAAGATGCTAACAATGCAAAATGGGTTGCCTGAACACTAAGACCAAGAGGGTGTCCTTACCGAAAACGTTACGTAGTTGGTGAGGGTGGATAGGTGCCGTCACGTTTTGGGCAAAAACATTACAAAATTCACCTCTTTGACAGACATCGAAATGGCTTCTGTTACTGCAGTTGTCCGTCTCTAACAACATGCAATTTTTCGTACCGAAGCCACCCTCTTCCCCAAAATGAAAGATGGGATCGGCGATACAAAGCTCCAATACTGAATTCTCATCCGTGGATAAGAACACAACTACCAAACTGCCCTTATTACGATTTGTCAGTAGAAAAATAAACACTCCGTCAACAACACGCTCATCAGAACAATTTCTCAACTAGTTACTTACTTTTAGCTGATGTCCGACTCGAACATACGGTTTGATTAATCGATTTCTGTGATACATCATTATTCCATAGTGATTTTTGTTTTGGCTGAAGCCAAATACAATTTTTACTGGTTTTGTCTGAACGCTGTTAAGAAGAACTTGCATTATTGGGTACATTTAGGCAACATAATATATTTAATATAGCAGCGATGGAGTGCTTAATTGTTCGATTAGATGAGAAATCTACTCAATAAATCATAGTGAAAACTGACGAGAAGACCACAGTTACTTGTACCATACAGGTATTTATGAAGCATATTCTGACTGGATTCTGACTGAGTTTTTTTGCACCGATACTTATGACCTAACACAAAAGTAGGCATTTGCCCTCGTACATTAAACCTATTTTGTAACAAGGTTGTAATATGCCTATAGAACTTATGGGCTGCTGCAAGATGTCTGAGCAGTTTCTCTACCAGAAATGGGGATACAGAAATTTACAGCAGCGGACAAAACTAATAACATAACTGCTTGCACTTCATCACTGACTGCTACATAGTTTTAGCGTTTGGAAGGGGTAAGGGTCACCTCACGGGGGGAGGGGGGTGGGTGAATGCAACCAGTTGGTTTCACAGGAAGCCTTATTGATTTATACTCTGCGAAAGCGGAAATCTTGACTGACTGCATTTTTACTTCCGCCATGGAAACCACGTAGCAACCATGTGATCTTCACAAAACCGGTCAAAACATCAAATAGATCTCAATGGCTGATCAACAGGTTGTGAGTTTGTCGGTTTACTAAACTTCTTCCATGAAGATACGAGCTGTATCACAAAAGGGTAACTCAAGTCTGCCTCTGATATTTTCTTAGATGTCAGGATAATTGGGTACAATATTTCTGCTATAGTGCGAGCGTTTTTCGTACGCAATGCTTCTAGTATTGTAGATTGCCCATTTCGATTACTATTATCGCCCGAGGTTGGATCAAGTGACGGTCCCGTAGAACCTCCACTAATCGAGGAGTTTTGCTGATATTTGCTAAGACATATTCCTATTTTTCGGGCAAACAATCCAACTAAACACCTAATATTCTGCATCGCCGCGATTTTTGATCTTCGTTGCCTTCTTTCTTTCTTGAACTCGATTTCAAATGCTCACGGGCTCTCGCAGCTGTAGCAGTCATGCAAGACTGTAGTTATTGATATTCTCCACGGAGAAACATACTGGGTATTGCTCCCCCGTCTTAACTTAGACTTTTGATAGAGAACTGGTGTACCCTTCCAGGGCTTGGTGAAATCTAAAGTGCTTGCTGCAAAAATACAAATTTTTCTAAGGTTCAAAACCCACTCTACGGATTCGTACCTACCATGCTCTTGCTTGATTTTTGTTTGACGGGAAATAATGTCAAGAAACAGTTCTGTTTTATCAGAATCATGGTAGCATCCATAACACAATAGTACCATGGCATTTTGCTTGTTTATCTCAACAGAATGACCTTCCTGTTGGTTGCTACCTGGTTGCCATGGCGGAACTAGAATAGCCAATCAGGGAAGATTTCCGCTTACGTAGCGTATTAACTTATACATTTGATAACGTAAATGTTGGCATGGGGGTTGTACATAAGTTGTGTTTCCAGGATATGGATGTTCTTATCACAATACGATAAGCCCACAATGATTACTGACAGTTACTATCAAACTGCCGTTATCATCTATTTGAAGAAAATCTTCTGAAGTCTATGACTAGTGGTGGCTCAGAGGGAACGGGAGCCTCGTCTCAGTCAATATTTAACGCCATGGCCAATGACACAATTTCAAGCTAGGGCGGGCTACACCGCTCTTTTGCTCCGTTGCCATAAAAGGGGTATGAAATATCCAATTTCAAAACGCACACAGTTTGTACACTGAAAAAACTGGAAGATGTGGGCACCATTGCTTATTATATTTACTGCTGTATAGGTCCTACAGCCGTCGTGTAAAAGTTGGAAGCAGGAAAATCTTGAAAAGCTCCCCTTGCGACAAAAATCAACTAAAGCTTTACAATAGAGCACCAACAAAAAACAATCACAAGAAGGCATTCCAGAGCTATACATTTGGACAAAGGTACTTTTCTTAAGAATTATATATGACGGGGGTAAAAAGTGGCTTTTACTTTAAAATGTCCCCAGTGGCCCGTCTCCTCTTCCAACAAAGTTAATTTTCTTCCTGGAAATCCAAGTAAATTACCCCACATGATATTCTAGAAGACGGCTGTTCCATTGTAATTATAAAAGCGCTTCAGAAACCAGTCTAATCTAGACATAGAAAACTGCTACAATGAAAGGCCCCTTAATAATAAGGTAATCTTTTCGCCAAAATATAACTAACTTTTCAATTCAACTGACTTATGCCAAGATTTAAAACTCTCCACTGCACAAAATTAAAACGTTGAACAACCGTGCTGCTCTCAAACAACAAAATACAATTAAGGTATACGTGTCAAAAGCGGTTCTTCACTTATATGCCATAGGTCATCTTCGGCATTTACAGTCATTTCAACCCCGTTACTGGAGACCAGCCATCCAATACGTAGGGAAAGTGTGACGTCACAATTTTAAAATTTTACAAATCGTGGAAAAAACTCTCAATGTTTCTGCTGTCCTAGTAGTAAGAACATCAACGGCCAAATTCGAGAGAGGATCTTCTTACCAACACCAAGATATAACTTTCCAAAGTTCTCTCTATTAAGATCTTATTATTTGATGCTGGATCCTACCTCTAGGATCCATGTCAAAATTAACGGATTTCTTGACCAGAGATTTTTCAAGATTGAAGCACTTCTAGTTTAAACCCTATGCATTCTAAAGGTGTGATAGTTTTGGAAACAGACTATTCTAGGACTGGCTTTAGATATCTGGGATAAAATTGCTCTCTTTGCAAACTTTGTTACTTGTGATCTCATCGCTTTATCTCCACATACAATGCGGTGGGAAAGTGTGACGTCACTATTTCGAATATTTTTGAATTGAGGGGAAACAACTCAATTTTCATGTTACCCTATTAGTGAAAACATCAATGGCCAAAATTGAGAGTGATCCCCTTTCCCAACACGGAGATATCAGGTTTCAAAGTTTTGAATCTCTCTAAGATTCCTAACTTAAGGAACCAAGGAATATCAACAGAGTTATGACCAGAGACTTTTGAGATTCAAACTCAGCTAGTTTAAACACTATATACACTATAGGTCTGCTACTTTGGGAAACAGCCTATTTCAAGCTTGCCTTTCGATATCTGGAGTCAGATTGTACTACTACTAAAACTTTTGATTTGTGACGTAATCACTTTTCCTCCGCATAAGGACGAAGTGGGTCATCTCTAGAAAGTGACAAGGAGCTATGACTTCGGAGGTCCCACAGCTCCAACACTGTTACCCATACTTGTTCTCTGATTGTTCTTTAACATTTTTATTCCTTTTACGTGTTAAAAAAAAGATCAAATTTCAACAAAAAGAAGAGTTGTTATCCAAACAAAGTATTCGATGAAAAGGATACAGAGCCTGCAGGTCTGTAAGCATCCACTTCTGTTTTACTTAAACTTTTCGCTATCACACAAGTTTTGACTTTCTTCCCTCTTAATATAATTTGCATCTTTGGCTTTAAGTAGAGAATGGAGCAATATGCCTATGGATAAAATGGAGGGAAATTTGTAAAAGACATTGAATAAATAACAGTGGTATCCTAATGGCATCTATGGTAAACTATGGTATCCTAATTGCATCTCTCACCGACATTACGGATAACAGATTGTTGTATGTGAGCAAGGGCATGACGAAGTTAAGAATACCTTTTATGTCCGTTTATGACTGATTCCGATTCACCACGATATTTCGTACTCGTCGGTAATAACACAGCCTTAAACTATTATGCATCAGAAATGACAATAAAAACTTTCAAGTATAACTTGTATGATCGATGCATGAGGGGAATCTTTAAAATGAGGGAGCAGAAAAATAGGCCGTATAGTAACATAATTTTTCCTTGCTATCAGTACAAACGATTTATATCTCTGCTTGGCGTGTCCAGTAAACTCAGCTTCGGGTCAGTAGCTAAATCCAATCGTCTGTTAACTGAACATACGTAACTACAAAAATAACGATCCACATCCTAAAATTCTCTCTGCTTCTTTTCTGGTTCGAGAATGGCGCACAGTATACGTATGATCTTGCCATCAATGTAAAAGATGAGTTTTTTACGAGTTTTTAAAAAATCAATTATTTACTGTTGGCTTTCTTTGCTAATAGCCATTAGTAGCTAATTTAAGCCATCTATTCTCCTGTTCTAAACGACAATCCATGGCCACCTCATTATCGGACGTCCACGGATGACTTAAAATGATCAAAACGTCATATTTGTTAGTCTACCTCTTGAACAATTGAAAGTGGCACTAGTAGATAAGCATGAATTGTGAATGGAAATGCTTAGGGCAACTCCACAGAACCAATCAGTTATTTACATCCTAAAGACGGGCTTCTCAACCATTTTCTACGGGGGGTAAAATTCCTTCAGTTTAAGTATCAACAGAAAACATGTGCAAAACATAAGCAATATTTTAAATCTAGTCTTTAACTGCGTGTGGAGGGTATACAATAAAAAAGGAATTAATAAAGCAGCATTGAGACAAAAAGGGATCGGTTACAGGCGTCATTAACGTCAGCAGTGAGGCTGCGAGTTGTTATGAGTTTCTCGCCGTCCTTAAACTTGTACAGTTGGAGTGGTCCCTCTAAACCTAATTGTCCAAACGATTGACCATTAAAGTACCTGAGCGGCTCAGTGTAATCGCAGTGTCAATATGGAGAGTTTACTGTGGAACAAGGAAGTATCACCAGCTTAGAGGGGAGTCGAGAGGGGTGTGGGCGTTTTGGTTTTTGAACATAAAGTAGTCTCTCCAACGTATTGTATGTGTGGGTAAGCCTGCTATGTTGAGACGTCAGATTGACAAAACGTCTTCAATTCAATATCAATTGGGGCATTTGATACATACTGCGCGTACACATTTATTGTTATTTGGAACAAAGAAAACTTCATCAACAAAAACAAAACATCTAACATAGTCAACAAAGTACAAAACAATGTCAACTTTATACAAATGCATATCATAACAGGCACTATTGTAGCTGTCACAGAAAGTAGAATTTCAACTACTTTCGAGCATACTTGACTAAAATACGGCTCTCAAAGCATATTTGGGAGCCATAAGAAATGAACTAAATGAAAATGGAACGGTAATAATGACTTTTGTGTAACGTGTCTTCAAATAATCACAGTGAAAAATTTTGACTACGCGACGTTATGACAATGACAGTAATATGTTTCATCATTATGGTATACAGTTCGTCATAAATGTACGTATCTGTACCTTATAGGCCACATTTATGCTACCCTAAATAGCGTTAATTTTTATGACGTGTAATTAAAAAGGCTGTCGTGAAAAGGAACTGCGTAAAATTGCCAAACTTTTACAAAATTGTACTAAAAAACGTCGATTAGAATATACCTAGGAAGGCATGTACTTCACTTTACAATTCCGTGTCATGTGAAAGATGTGAAATGCGGCACTAATTGGCTTAGGTAGAAATTTGCTCCTCGAGGAATAAAAGCCGTAGAAAAAAGGGCCGGTGTAAATAGGGTGCACAAGAGGTCACCTTTTACAGTCCAATTTATCAAAATTTCTACGCCTATGGTAGTCGATTGAGTGGCTCAAATTAAAACTGAACGTCCTACAACAGACTTAACAGAACCGGTCACACGTTGGGTTAAATAACCCTGCTTTAAAAGTTTCGGATAAACCTGGAACTCTGTTACCAAAATGGCTATCGGATACAAAACAGTTGAAGTAGCATGAGTGTCTCCTCCTGTGGTGGCTTCGCGACAAGTACACGTAGCAAAATATAAAATGGCTGCTGGAGTAAAATGCAAACGGGATGACTTCTCTCCTAATGATGGTCTCGGTTTCCAGTAAGCGGGACTTATGCTGAACGTGGACAGCAAATGTTGGCAATTAGGATTTAAGCTGTCCGCAGTTACACTTGCATGTAGCGCCGAAAGGATATATGTATGTAGCGCCGAAGAAAAGTTTTATGCGCCTCCCTAATGATTTACCCTTCGGAATTGAGACTACTATAAGGCCATTATCCCGTCAATATTGTGTGCTAACAATATAAATAAATAATTGTGTGTATTCCAATAACCGGCTGATGTGTCTGAAAGAGCAGAAACGACTCAATCTGGACTAAAGCAGTCATAATCCTTCTCCATAAGTGCGAAGGATGTTGATAGTCATGTACGGACTATGATAACACATCACAATACAAACAAATCATGTAAACAATTATGAAACCATACAATTACCAACATGGTGACTTACCCTCAACGAATAATCTGAAGCTGGAATGTGGTCTTGTCTCTGTTCCCTTTTATATCGACATTCGTCTGAATTCGCAGCATCGTCAGGTATTCTGATATCATGTGGATCGCTTGTGAAATCAAATTCGGTCCGGTTATCTGCCGTTTTACGCAAATTAAATATTACTATTCTTGTCCCCCATTGTCCTGGTATGCATCGGAATTCTTCCTTTATCTGTTGTTCAGTGATGACTACTGAGTGCTCTAAGATGGCGTTCAGAGCCAACTCACCACCTTCTTCCTTGTTTAACATTGCTGAATTCAGGTTAAGGGCAAATGATGAATGAGGTAACAATTGACACTGCACACCTTACAATCACTGCAAAACAAACCCCAAACATATCTTCAGACATTTGTTCGTTAACAGCGGGGGGGGGGGGGGGGTTATTTTGTACTTTCACAACAAAATTGTAATCGTGAGAAAGTTAAAACATCCAAAATAAGCTTGGTAGATCTCTAACTATGCATAGGTATGGTATGTAGTACACGAAAGTACGCTCTAAATGCATTGTAAGCACTTAAACACATCGAAGACAACGATTTGCTATTGACCCTAGGGACATGAACTTCGGGACAATAAAAGCGAAACCTAAATAAGGAACAGGTCGGTACGTAATACGTATACAAGAGGTAGTGTTCATAAGAAAACACCGCTAGCTATTCCTGGATTTCCCGGTGATCCAAGAAACACAAGAATACGGCTTAGAAGGTTGGCTCTCATTTTATATGACCAATTCCAGGAGGATTCAAATACCTTTCCATGATTTTCAACGTCACTTTAATCAATATTTTTGAAATGTATTTACTTTCTTATACAACAATAGAATAATTCAGGAATAACACAAAAGTGCATAATTCGCAGGCGTGTGATATCGCCAATGTTTCGCAGTAAAATAAAAATTTCAGGCCGGTGTCAGGGCGTACGTTTTCAGACCACAATCTCGAAGGAATAGTGACCAGCCAACAAGGATACGTTCAAATGGCATGAATGGAGCAGCCTCACATGCTTATCATGTACTAATTATTCTATTTATATGCATGCTTTCCCCTTCGTCGTCTTGTTATACACAGTCCTCAATACGAGGCTAGCTTGGTTGAATAACATCTTGTAGCTGCTAACGGTTAAAACCATTAAAAAATCACTACAAAAGTGATAATACGACCCATGCCCAATCATTTTAAATTCCCTGTTCTACTCTATGTTCTTATTGGTAATTTCTAATTGTGAGATAGCCGTTTTCTAGTTGCCGAAAGTGGGTTTCCGTAAGAAACCCTCGCATATACAAGTACTGTCGCAGCAAGAGACTGTTAAAAATATAAAATTTATGAACAGTTATACAAAGCACTGCAAGAAAATTTCCTGACAAGTGCAGTAAGGAAAAACAGTACTTATCGTAACACTGAAGATAAAGCAAGCTATATAAATATTAACAAGAGAAATTTAAAGGTGACATAAATACAATTAAAGAGTGAAACAAAACTTTTTGAGTAAAGGGTTGGTTTTTAACTGATTAAAAAGGATACTGAACATTTTTGCCTCCCAGATGACAATAGGCACAACAATTGTCTCCGATTTAATCGCAGATAAATATGTCTGTGACAAAAATCCAATACTCCATGTGTCTGGCCTTTTTGTGAAGACAAGGGCATCTTTACCAAGTCGCATAGATCCTGACTTAAATCCGTTACCATAGTGTCCGACTGGTTGATGTCCTTTTATGGCAACCTATAATATAACAAAGAAATGATTCAAGATAATATAAAACAATAGGACTTAGATGATACTCGAGATAACTATTAATGCAATTCTGTGTAAACAGTGCGGAAACACAAACATCAAAAATTGATACAGGAGCAAAAGTGATATTTCCAGCAGTTACTACCCTAGGGAAACTTGATCTGAGTTATGTGAATTCAAATTAGAACCTTGAAGGGTTGTGTGTTTTTTGGAAAATTCCTTTTCTAATGCAAAGTTAACTCAGGGTTCGATAGAATGGGTGTTTGTTCTCTGGATAGACGGTTGCGCGGGCCGTGTATCACCGTCTTTTGCTATGAGGGCCCTCAAGAAAGAAATGGTTCTATCTGTATGCTAAAGTAATAACGCACTGTTAACGTCTATCATAAGGCTCTAACTGGTGCTTTCTGAAAGCTCAACCCTTCTAACATACATGAACATTGCTGTGCCTGCTCAGTATCTTCTCCTACCATAAGCTATGATGCCTAGTTATGAACTCTGGCCAAGCATTTTTAAAGGGCTGCCTATCAAATTGACAAGTTTCTCTTGTCTTTTATCGCTACTACAAGTTCGATATCTAAATGTCTACAAACAATGACACTACCTACCAACAGCGCTAATTTGGCCAGATTTGAAAGGACTGTAAAATCTTGTCTCGTCCGTGTTTGTTACCACAGATAGTGTGCTCCTCTCGGAGTCAATGTTCTATTGGCTAAGTCATTGCAGATTGGACTTAAATGGTCACTTTCCCACAGTCACATTACTAGATGCAAAATCATAATTGCCTACAAGGATCTTTAACATGTAAAAAAGTTTACAGTTTGAAGTAATTAGTAGTACTAGGTCAGATAACATTTTGTTTCAAGAGGATCTGCTCTGTAAGGCCACCACAGGCATTATACCCAACGCACGGGCAAATGCAACAACGCAACGATGCAGAACAGCACGTTTGCGAAATACTGTAAATTCTAGCCATGAGTTACTTGCCTAATTTACGGATAACTTTCCGCTCTTCATATTCTCCTCCCATGATATCAACTATATACAGACGTTCAAAAGCAAGACGCACCACAAAATGATCACCAAATCGTTCATTTCTTCTACTCTATGTACCTGCTTTTGTGTCCTACTAAGAACTATCAAAATGCCCCACAAATCTGCTATTTTTATCATTTTGGCCTTTCAAAACAATTGAAACCCATGTTACTCACTTAAGAATGATTATACCATCCATGCTCTCGTGATGACCATTTAATGCCTAATAAATGAAGATATCATGTCGATCCACCGAAGACATCTCAGTGACCCGATTTGGGGTAGGTACACACCACATGAGAGCCAATTCTATACGCAATGGTGACATGTGTAACCCCAAGGCTTTGCAACCTCCTGACCTCATCTGCTGTCACAGCTACAAAGCTCTACTCATGGTAACTCAGACCACCCCAATAACACATAAATGATTATGATCGCCAATGCCCAGTTATAAACAAGACATTGTACAATAGGTAAAATCAGCTTTTGAACAAAATCGATAAGGAGTTCAAATACATGAAAGGATAAAAATTAAGTACCTTTTCACAGAAGCCAAAGCTAGAAAAGGGAAAATAATGCGTTATTATTTAACACTGAACAATATAAAATTTTACAAGTAATATACCAAATAGAGAAACATAGATAACGACAGACGATGTCACAGGAGTAAAGTGATCATTGATATCGCGAGCTACGTCTTTCTGACAAGAAACTGCTTTTCAGCACACTAAAATGTAGAGATAATAATTAGAGGTCACGGGGTGACAATAAATGAGGACAATTATGAAGGATATGTAAACACGTAGGCGAGGCAATCAAAATATGGACGCAAACTGCTGGACTCGTTTTCGTCGCGGTTAGTCCTATTCCCGTTTCGCTAAGTTCTGTTCCCATTTCGGTTAGTTTTGTTCCCGTTTCGATGGCGTTGATCATAAAGATAATCTTAACACATATACGGTGACATTATTGGTCACCTATTTCTTAACAAATGTTACGCAAAAATGCTTTTGTGTTGCTGTTACCCTTCTAATAGATACTTTTGGAATTTTCCTAAGACTAATGGAAATAGGGGAAAGAAGTTTTACAGCAGAGAGGAACAAAAGAAGATGAACTATACATTGGTTGTTGCATCGACCAATACACACTTTCTGGCTTGTGAAACGGCTATGGCTAAAGTCTGACAAGATGACAAACTAATAATTATACTCTAATAGATACTTTTGGAATTTTCCTAAGACTAATGGAAATAGGGGAAAGAAGTTTTACAGCAGAGAGGAACAAAAAAAGATGAACTATACATTGGTTGTTGCATCGACCAATACATACTTTCTAGCTTGTGAAACGGCTACGACAAGTCTGACAAGATGACAAACTGTAATAATTATAATCAGCTGACAATCACACCTCATACGAAGACCCTGATTTATCACCAAATACAAAACGTAATAAGTGACTTAAAGGCTGACAATTATGCTTACTCCGATTATCCTGATTTCAAAGAATAGTCAACACAAGTACATCGATCTGGAAAACCATCCAAACCTGCCTATCGCCTAGTTTCATAAACCTTATCCGGATTGATATTGATATTTAAAGAACAATACTTGGGCATATTGTCAAGAAATGGTGTTTTCCTAAATAGCAAATCTGTTTACTTCATTTTTCATATGCTTAAAGTCCTTAAAATGAGAACATATTAGTCACCAGGGTTTTTTCCTCAGCATATCACAGCTGAGAATGTGAAGCTGTTTAAAGTACCCCCAATGGATTCAGGAAGAAGCTCCAGAATGCTTTTTATACTGAATAACCTTTGCTACGCGCGAAATTGAGTAAGCCACCCCCAATCCCTGTTTCCTGAAGCCATTCTAAAGACAGTATGGCATTAATTTCTTTCCAAAACAAGAAGAGAACAACGCGTTTTCCAACAGACTAATAACATGTCAGGTTTCCCCTGTAAATCACGAGGAACATTTACTGGTTGTTTTAATCTACAACCAGGTTTCGTCGATTACTGATCGTTATTTTGATCACTGATTTTTGTCCTTGGGTTATGTCCTTTTAAAATTTCACCAATCTCAACTTATACAAAAGATGTAATATCCTTCTCTGATGAAATGGGTAACACAAAGGGCATATAACTTCGCATATAGCATACCCTATTGAATTAGGCACTATTCCGAATTTCTTTTTAAATATCAAGCGTGAAACTTGCGAAGCCAACTTTCATTTCACCCTATTTTTCGTGTAATACAGAAACTAACAGCTCCTAAAATTCCTACCTCAACATTTTATATAGTTTGTCTGGCATCATCCCATTTCCATTGTCAGTGAAGGTCAATGCCAGTGTGTTTTTAAACGTTTTCAAGTCAATCCAAAGTTGACTTGCATTGACATCAGGATCATATGCATTGTCTAAATGTAGGCGAAAATTTCAAATTGAGACATTTGTACCATAAGGAGCATTAATACAGTTAAAAATAATATAAAATAAAATGAACAGAATTTCAATCTGGTATCCTTAGTTAACATGCATACACATTCTACGCATAGACTCCTGAATTGCAGCAAAATACCAAAAAGCATAAACCTCAACTGTAGGTCTATCCAAAACCATCTGAAATATGAGGTGTTCTAAAAAGACGTTGTTGACTGAATTATCTTAAGCTTCATTCAACCATAGAAAAGTTCAGTACTAAATCAACACCAAGTCTTAGCTCTCTTCATTTTCAGCAATAACACATATGCTGGATACACAGAGCAGTTTAACAACTGATGAAATGTGATCTGCTGTGTGACTGATCAGTAATGAAGTCGACATGACGGAAACAGACTATGAAATACCATTTAACTAAATGCTATAAATGGCTACATGTGTAATTAGTTGGCAAAAACTAAATGAATACAGAGTCTTCAGTTAAATTTGATTATGTTACTTAATTGCTTCAGCACCAAATTTGAGAGTACACAACAGCCAATACACTTCATCGTCACAACCACTATTTGACATTGTCAATGGGCTGCCTCATACAATATCATAAGACCATGCCTTGCATTCTCCTCTAAAAGGGACAATGGTAGTGACTGCAAACCTAAGACTTTCATTAGTGCATAATACACATTCTTTTCAGACACTGATATGAAACTGGGTCCTCTCATGGATGCAACTGCAACTGCACTATTCATCATCCTATCCTTCCTAGCTGGTTATTCTCCAGTGTAACATAGAAATAAGAATAATAACATCATTCCATGCTGTTTTGTGGATAAATAAAACATAGATTTGAAATCTCAAACTTCATGGTAATTCAGAGGTCATTTGCAATGGTAAAAGCCTAGCCTGTTGTATATAAAAATGGTATGAAGCCAGATAAATGTTCACTCCATCATTGGTAAATTAGAAACAAATGTCAAATACACTGAATACACATCTTACTTACCAATCAGTTCTGCAATAGCACTAAATGGCCATGTATGACTTGTGGAGTTGGTATGCAAGTATTTAGGGTTGAGCTGTAAAAGTAAGAAATGATATTGTTCTTAAATAGTCCAAAAGCAAGAAATAGCACATCAACAATATCAAATTACTTATCCATGAGCATCTTTGGAGATTCATAAGGGGAAAACACAAATACTATGATGTGTCAATGGAATTGGCAAAGTAGTGTATTATAACTTGTGACACAAAATATACAAATTGTAGCAATCCTCACACTATAAGATCGCTTACAATAGCAATATCCTACAAAACTACATTGTATAGTAGGAAATTGTATAGTGAGAGGCCTGCTCAAGTTGTTGATATTGATAGGTCCTACAATAAAACAAAGTTTGCTCCAGTTTGTGCTTACATCTTTTGGGTAGACTAGAGATGCTTTTATTGTCCTGTACTTAACTTGTAATAATGCTGCGATGAGATTTAATTAAGGAAGGTATATGAAAAAACAACAAGGGTGAGTGTCCATCAATCAGATTGAATACAAGAATTGACACAGTTGTGTTAGAAAATGATTTGGGAGGACATGATATTGTGAAAAGAAAGAACAATGAAAGTATCAAGAAAGCCAGCAACATATGTGTTGCAGTTGAAATTGGTGAAAGGAAACATGCCATGAGAGGTGATGAGAGGTGATGAAAAATAATCAATAAACACTGATGTAGAAGCAACTCAATTGCAATGTCTCATTGTACCCCCAAACAAGCTGCGGCAACTCAACTACTCTGCATGATTAGGGTTGAAATTTGGTCCAAATACATACAATTGACAAACAAATCATAAAATTCAACTTTCAAAAACCAAATATTATGGGCTAACTTGATTTCTAGACTTGCTCAACACATCATGTACAGGCAGTTGATAATGTTCTAATGATTTGTACTGCAAAATAAGTCCAAATTCTAAAAGAAACAACTCTTTGCTCTACTCTGATTTGCTGTATAGTAGGAGAGTAATACTTTACCCAGAATTTTTGCCATGATATCAGTCACTACGGAATGGTACCTTTTTAAGTTAATTTCTAGATTTTCCCTGGTGAATGGATGGAGCAGTAATATAGTAAAATTATAACACCATTAATCTACATTTAAGCATTTAAGTAAAAATGATGACCACAATAAAAAACTCCAGAATGGAGCCAAAATGGCTTTTTCCTTCAGAGAAATATCTGTACATTCGGAAAAGACAATATGGGGCAGCCCCAGATAAGTGGCTACCCATTCAAAAACACATTCTTCATAGTGCAAGGAGCAACCAATGACCACAATTAGGGTAAGTTAAAAGTAGGCTGGTGTCAAGTTGTCACTCAACAAGCATATGTTCTTGTACATAAAAAGGAGCAACTTGCCTACACAAAAATATGATTTAGTAAGAGTATACATTGTACAGTGTAATCAAAAGGATATGGGTGCTGATATGGGTGATGTAAATGTAAATATAAATCTACAATATCCTGCAACTGTTTGACTTATTCAGTGATAGAAAAAAAGCAGACCAAATGTTTCCAAAACTCATCAGGAGAGTCAGTATCCCCCTGAACCATTTTGTTTAGGCTTGCACGATATTTGAATGTTAGTATGCCTTGATGCACTATTTGCAATCAAGAAATCATTTTATTGAAATTTTCTTACAGGATTCAAGACAAGAAGGACTGATTCAAATTTGGTGAGTAACTTGGTCAACAATGCAGCAAAATTTTATGGGGTTTTAAAACATTAAACAGATTTCCAGAATTTGCTAGTTTAGCTTAACTTGCTAGAGTCATACCTAATGTATCTTGATTACCATAACTGCAATCAATGCAGAGTAGCCAGGTAACTGTATAAGTATCCCACAGTTCAAAGAGATTTGGTCATGATTTGGTTATAGTAAAAAAAAGATATGGATGCATGTGACACGTATTGATAAAAAAGTAATGTGTGAATTGTTATAAAATTATGCATACTGCATAGTGCACATGAAACATCATGGGGCACTTCAAATATGGAGTTTAATAGTTCCTTAGTGATAACTCCTGTGATGGGAATGGTGCAGGGCAGATAGAAATAATGGTTCACGTGACTTTGAAGGAAGTGTAGGCAAAGGAGAAAGGAAACCTATCAATATATTCTCATTAGATAAAATTAAGAAAATTGGACTGGGTACTGTACTGACACTGACCTGGAAACATTGCAAACATTATACATGTATATGCAAATAGTATGAACAGTCACTCAGCCTACAGAATAATACAGAAGCAAGTTGTAATAATATTTTGTAGTTACGCCAGACTCAGCTAAAACATTTGTCTTTCAAATATTTTGAGGTCCAACTCATTTATGGGCATATCAGTTGGTATATAACTAGGTATAATTTTGGAACTATTTTGCAGCCATAATCCTTTTTGTATAATCCATATGGCATCTAAATAGATTGTGTGTAGCTACTACTGATACTTTGGTTCAATAACAATGACTATATATTATTATTCTATGGTATTCCTATATAAGACTACTGAGGAATACAGAATATAAGGGGTGATCTCAAATACAAGATTATTCATTATCACATAGGTTCTCCTAGTGTACAGCAAATTACGTTGGTCTATTACATCACCAATATGAAGTCCTATGGCATATCATTAAAGAAGCCATTATGAGTTAAATTATCCTTCATACATATGCATATTCTACTTCCTTAAAACATTTTTATAATCATATAAATTCAAAAGATATCTGGAGGTGGCAATTTGGTTAGAAAGTCGAACTACCACTGGTAAAGGCTTCGTAGGTTAGAAGGTCACATTGTTGTGGCATACACACTAACATATACAAGCAAAATATTCCAGAATAGCAAAGCTCAACTTCTTAGCTTTCCTTCATACATAAAATATATAGATTTATTAAGTACTAGTGTCTGAAAGGCAAAAGAAAATTAAATAACTGTACCCTAAGCAGCTTTATGAACCTTTGGCAAAGGGATTTGTAAGTTCAAGGGCTAAGAAGAACTTTGAGGGCTGCTTCTTTGCCCATTAATTTTTTTGCTATTTGTTATGCCTTCTTTCAGATCATCTTCTATTTGTTTATCCTATCACATTTTTGTTTCTTAAACATGTTCAGTGTTTACTGGTTAAGTTCTTCTTTATAAGTATAGATTTCTTTATTGAGACTATTGAGTCTTAATTGCAGAATCTTGGGGTATAATAAACTACTATCTATTATTCTATCAACAAACCGTAAGTTCCCTATCCCTAAATACTGTTTTTGTTTACTTCACTTTCCTTGTTGTGTTAAGTCACCTCGGTTCACCCTTGGCTTCCCACAACTTCTTGAATGGACTTGGATGACTGGTATATTGTACACAAATAAACAATGAGTGTATTCTTGTTCATGTTTCTCTGCTGGCTAGAATTCGTATGCTTCTGTTGGAAGTTGATCATTGTGACATCACCTTCCTGTAATGAATGTTCGAATTGTGTATGTTGACGTCACGGTGTAGTCATGGTATCACAGTGTGTATTGTCTGATGAACGCGGTATGCCTGAAGATGTGCTTCCACGAGAGCAAGCCTGTGTAGTGTAGTGGTTAGCACGCTGGACTGCAGTACAGAAGGCTGTGGATCGAAACCCGGCACGGGCATCAGTTTTTCAATAGGTTATGGACCCAGACATGTGAGTCAACTGGAAACACGAGGGTGGCAAGCCATGTGATGAGGTACGCTTGGTGCAACCGGACCATCGAGGTAACCATGTTGTGGATCATGGATGGCAAGCAAGGTTGGTCAACACCTGGATGCTCACATTCAGGGGGGATTTTGGAAGTTGATCATTGTGACATCACCTTCCTGTAATGAATGTTCGAATTGTGTATGTTGACGTCACTGTGTAGTCATGGCATCACAGTGTGTATTGTCTGATGAACGCGGTATGCCTAAATATGTGCTTCCACGAGAGCAAGCCTGTGTAGTGTAGTGGTTAGCACGCTGGACTGCAGTATGGAAGGCCGTGGATCGAAACCTGCCACAGGCATCAGTTTTTCAATAGCTTCCCCATCAAGTTTGCTTCTTTTAGCAATCATAGCATTGATATTGTCTGAAAGACTTCTTGAAATATGTTATTTGTGGTAAAATATCAAAGAGCCTTCCTGCTTTCAACTTAGCTAGATGCTTTGCTTCTTCAAAAGGCAGCTCTTGCCCAACTTCTCCAATGACTCTTGTTTTACCCTTTTCTGTTGAACTCAAAAGTATTAGAGCTGGCAATGAAATAACACTTCACAAAAGGAAGGAATCAAGTGAGTTTGAAGAGTAAGAAGAATATAAGGTATGAGAGATGCCAGTTGTCTTGTCGAATGATTTTCAGTCAATTATCAATTTTCAACGGGCCTCTGTTACCTGCATTTTAAGTTTTATCGTAGGCTCATATCATCAGAGCGCTTGTGAGTTAACAGTCTTCAGAGTTTGTTCTCACAAACTGCAGATGAACCATGTGGTGATTGAGCAGTTTAATAAGTGGCGTAGTGAGGATAGGGTATTACATGTTTATTAGTCATTGCTTAAGTTTTGAAAACTCAAGAGATCACGAGACTGAAACAGAATATGTGTAATATATTTGCAATTCAAAAGAGTTTTAAAAGTAGCAAAACAGTGCTCACTAAAAGAAGCTCTGAATTATCAAAATGTTCATGTGTTAGTAAGCTAGAAGCACAAACAAAATCAGCTGCTTTAAAATATCACTTTTCATTTCTTGAAGAAGAAAAAAAGCTCAAGGAGTTAAATGTCAAATAAGAGATGATAGAGGATTGAAAAATCCATAAAGAAATAGCAGCTAACCAAGCCATGCTGCAAATAGTAGTGATTTGTTGGCACATGAAGATGTATGTGATAAGAACATAACTCCTTGTGATCAAGACAAGAAGTTTGCTGATGTATTAAATAATGGAAATAGTAACAGTAACAACCCAAATCATAAACTCATTGAATATAAGTTCGCAGGGTTAGATCAATTTAGCTGTAGCAAATCTGAGAATCAAGTCAGACTTAACTAGAGGCTGAGAGTTGCATGCCATACCTGACAAGTATTGCCATACAGATGTCCCACTTGCCATGTCTGGCAAACAAAAAAGAAACCAAGGTATCACTAAAGACTTTCCAGTTACTGCCAAATCCATGGGGAAAGTCTTGGGCATTTGGTTGAAACAAATCAGAACCTATTGTCAACCTCATCAACCTCAATAAAGCAATTACAAGCGAAAACAAGTCTAGCTATTTTGTGTCAACTTCCTAAAGTTACTGTTCCTGAGCTGAATGATGATCCTTTGCACTATCTCCTATGAAGCAATAAATAAAATGTACTCATTGGTTCAAAACCTACGGATTCAGTGTTGAAACTAAATTTTGAAAATCAGTTGGTATCTTTGAAGAAAGTTCTTTCATTGGTGCTAAAAGACCATGGAATGCAATTCGATGATGACTCTTTTTGTACTGACATCACAAAGGTGGAAAATATCATGAATTTAAGACCTCTTAGATTAACCAGATTTCAAAGAGAAGACACACATGCCAAGAAATGGTGGAGAAGAGCACAGTATGTTGAAATTGGCTTAACCTTGTAAAGAACATCCATACTGGCAACAGAGTTATCATAACTGATGAAGATGTTCAAAGGGACAAGTGGAAGAAGCTATAACAAGTGATGATCGAAAAGTAAGAAAAGCAAATGTTGTCTTCCATTGTTCTTAAAAAGTTTACAATTTGCATCATCACATCCAGTTTAACACCCGCTTTATGTCCTAGCATGCATTGGACACTAAATGTGGCAAAACATCTTCATCAATCTATTGAGAAGAGACTTGATTAATAATTTCTTCTGTTTTGAATCACTACAGGATAGCTCACTGGTTTAGAGGCAAGAGGAGGAACAGTGGTGAGTTGGATCACCTACTTAACATATTTAAGAGCAATGATTAACCAATTCATATCATTAATGTGGTGATCACTGATATTCTTCAGAAGAACATGCACCCAAATGTATTTGGTCCAAAATTGTGCTTGGTGTATTTAAGATAACCATAGCTAGGTTCTCCCTTAGTGTTAGTGAGGGCAGTCATCAATCCTTTAAGATGTTGTTGTAGCAGGATAGCCATGCATGTTGCATTTTCTGATGTTAATAACTAGGCTACTCCAATAAAAGATTCTATTCCTACCCTTTTCCTGTAACCCAATTTTGCCATTTACATGTTCCCACAATCCAAGTATTGTTAGTTCCTTTCCTATTTTTGGTACTCTTTTCTTGCATAATTTACCTTACTATACAAATGTACGTTAAGTAGACTAGAAATTTTATTGGTATAGTTTTTGCTACCTGATATATACATCATGGAATACTTTGTGAAACCTACGGTAAATGTGGTAATTCACTTTACCTATGTACTAGTATTATGTTCTATATTATTGTATTGAGCACTCTAACAATATTTATTATCAATAGTACTACATGTTGGTACATATATTTATACATATGAATGTTAATACCCTTAACTGCTCATCACTTAACACACATTACATTAAGTAATCTATTGTGAATAGATATCAACATTATAGTTTACATACATACATACATATAAATATATATATAGATATATATATATATGTATATTGAAATACTCAATAAACATGAAGTGCTTACGGCGCTGGTGGAGATCAAACCCACAACCTCCCACACCGAAAACAAAGACTTAACTATTGCACTATTTAGTGTATCTTGTAGTCTTCGTTTTTGGTGTGGAAGGTTCTGGTTTTGATCTTCACCAGCTCCATAAATAAGCACTTCATGTTTATTGAGTAATCTATTTATATACATATTAATAGTTATCAAGAGCTCACTGTCATGTTTATTATATCAGTGTAGATTATCAAACTTGGTATTGACATTCAAATAAGTCTTGCTTGAATGCATCTATGGATATAAATAACAACTCCATCAGATGTTTATATATACAAAACTTTCTACACGTAACGACTTATATATCTGGTATGTTTTATCCACGATAAAACCAAGCAATGAATAGCAAAATGTGAATTATGACTACCTGCTCTCTGTCCATATTGTAATTACCACCCTCAATAAACAAATGTTCTTTCTGACTTTCAGTGAGACTAAGGGTAAGATTCACTAAGATAACCTTATGGCCATTGCATACGACAACCCACTAAATTTAGAAGATTATACACCTAAATTTAGATGCCATATAAAGCTAGCCAATGGTTTCCCCTCTCATACAGCACAGTGAACTCTGGTTAGCTTTCAAAACCACCAAAACACTATTCAATTGTCATCAAGTTCTACGCTTGTGCATTTCCACCTCTATTTCAGCAATAATTTCTCAGATTATAGGGTTTGACTATTGACCATGTAAATGGAAGTTATTATTACAGAAAGAACATATAAACACTAGACAACCTTCCTGAGTCACCAAAGGCCCTTCTGGGATTTAAACCTTGACCCTCTGGAACTGAAGGCAAGGAACCTATCCATTAGGCCACAGTGGCATTGGACTCAATAAATGCCTTCCCTAAATTCCTTAGTTTCTTCCTATCAGCTGTAATCACTTAATCCATTTCGTTTTAAATTTTCTTGGCATTTATAATGTTGACAACTCCTCTTCCTTCAATGTCAATAAAAATAATCAACAAACTTGATAAATACAAATGAAAGAAGCATTCATCAGCCTCAAATATACACAACAGCATCTAACAATGCTCTGGAACCACAAATGCTCCAAAATTTACTTAGGACCTTTTCTACATATTTCCCATATTTTACCTGATCTCATTACTTCATTTACTTCTAGTGTAGTTCATTGACATATTTTCCCCCTACACTTGAAACAAAGGTGCATTCACTAATTCATCTTTCAAGAGTAACATTAAAAATTGCAGGAAATACCAAATCCATTTTGGACTTGAATGTATTTTTCGTTCAACAATTCAAAGAGTAAATGTAAGAATGAAACTAATACCCTGCTGTGTTTTTAAAAAGCTAATCAGAATTGTGACTGTTCGACTGATGTTGTTTTTAGACCAATCAAAGTCTGATAGAACTATCTGATTAATCAAAAATGCCTAATGGGAAGACAAATTCTTTTGCCTTCAAATGAGTTTTCTTGCTTTTATATATACTAATACCATTCTAGGCAGACTAGCCTTCCCGATGTCACTAATTGTTTTTGGAGCAGCACTGTCACAGAGTCATATTGTAACATAATGCTTTCACTTTTTGAAATCTGTGTCAACCTAATCAAAAATGCTATTTTGATCTTCCGTACCATAGACAAACTCTTTAGTAAAAATTGTTTATAGCTGAAATTGTCATTCTTGCATCCAATTTTCATCTCAGTTGCTGAATTTGGGTCCTAGCCTTAACTCTTTCCAGGTCAAATTTTTTTATGAAATACGTTTATCAACTACATTTAAATACCATTCAATAATGACATATTCCAGTCATACATTGAAAAATGAACTATTAAGCTAAGCCCTGTAGTCCAGTCCTTTACTTTGGCACCTGGAGCAAATTTGATCAATGTGAAAGGGCTCATGATCAGATTTCTTGTGTTAACCATAATAACACATCCTTGGTCCCTCCAGGGAACGTATAGAACTGGGCAGTCTTACAGTAGAAATGTCATTAAATTTCAAAATAATATGTTACCAAAATTTAAATGTAAATGAGGCTATGTTGACCTTCGTGGATATGTGCAACTACATCCTGCTGCTGAAAGGCCATAAGATCATACTTAAATAAATAGATTATCAATTCTCCCAACATCTGTTATGCTTGCATGCAAGTTTGAAATATAACCAGAAGAAACTAAAACTAAGCAATAGTGGCACAAGGACATAGATTCAGCAGCTAAATCAGACCACACACCTCCATCCTAAACATAAGTCTCTGGATTTAAAAACCTCAGATAACAATAAAATCATAAAATGAAAAGATCTGTATATGGATCAATTAATACAAAGTTATAGAACAGCACTAAATCATTAAACAATGAAAAGTACACAGTCAAATATTCACAGTATTGACACATCTGCACATAGTCATAAATAGATATATAAGCACTCAGGCTGACATAATAGCAATCATGAAATACATAGTTAAAATCTTGAGTTCCATTCCCGCCAGCCCCATATGCATTTCATTTTCATTGAGTTAGAGAGAGAGTGAACTCATTAAACACAAAGTGCTTTATTGGCACAGGCCCGGATGGAACCCAGGATAACCCACTCGGAAAACGAAGACTTAACCATTGCACTAAATAGTATTATGTTTAATGAGTTCTATACTACATATTTCATGACTTTTATGCTTACTATAACATCATAGTTTACCAAAAAATAAACATAATTCATATTGATGTTTGGAATAATTATGAGTATGGTATCTGAGAAGAATTATCTGAAATACTCTTTGGTTCCCAGTACATACAACGTATATGGTCTGTCTTGATAAAAAATTTAATAGGGTAATCTATAAATAAAACTGATTGGGTGGAAACATTTCTAGTTTTATTATGCTGGGGTATGAAACCTTTAGTAACTGGATAATGAACTTGTTCTTCCTTTAAAAGCCGCTGCTTGTTCATTTATTGAAATATGCATATACAAACATAAATTAAGACACATTAATATACCACTTCAATGACTTATCAGCCAACTCATGTTACAATTTCACCTCAAGAACAAACAAGAAATAATTCCTCTAAAGTATCACTGATAAAATATAATATCTCAATATGAAATTTGGAATGATACATTATGTATGTGCAAATAATCTAGCCAAATTTACGCATGATCATCATGCTTCCAAGGGGCTTTTAATAATTGTGATAACATAGTTTGAGAAAAGATAGTAGTTCAACAAAAACATCACACATGTAAATCACTACTATGATAGACCTAGGCACTCAGAGTTTCTATGACTATAGCTAGTCTCTGTGTGTTGTTTTTGCTGACCATAGTTTCCTTGCATAACTTTAAAATATCACTAAGAAAAATTCATTATAACCTTACAAGGAATGCATGACTTAGACCCAAAAGAATATGATACCAAAGACAATATAAGGAAATGCTTAAAACTTTAAAACTTGGAAATGCAAAATGGTACATATAATTCTAGCAAAGATTAGCAGTCCTTTAAAACCTACTTTCCATGAGACAAAATATAGCTGCACCTCAGGCCTTCAGTATATCATCTAGAGTTCTTATTCAATACAAGAAAACTTATACATTTTGACCAGCTCAAAACTGTTACATATAAGCAGTATTATTGGATATATGTTTTCTTGTAGATATAACCCATCAAAATCAAGTACATACTCAACTAGTTCAACTAACGACATTGAATTTTTAAAAAGATGATGTTGATGATATGATTTCTACTAAAACACAATTTACAACTTATACAAATGCATTATCTACCAAAACATGATATATATATACATATACATGCTTTTCATATCAGTCAGTAGTATGTAATATGATGATTACAAAACAGTTAAGATTGATAATTGCAATCATGCTGAGGAACAACTTACAAAGGACACCTACAAGGTTCATGCAGAAAGGAATTCAAACTGGAATTGGCAAAAAACTAATCACCCAACCATCACAGGTTCAAGTCTAAAGTAACTTCTATCTTTGCATTATTCTTGTCAACTACTTATTAACATTTCTTGTAATAGGAGGTTAGTTTTTCACCCTTTTCTTTTGGATTGTTACAAAAAAGATTTCTCCCAAAACTAGTTGGTTATATCCACTGTGTAATACTCAAAAGCCATAGAATACTATATATAAAAATGAAATCTGAGGGCTAATGTTTTATATAAATCAAACTAAAAAATAACTATTTCAAACATGACCTGTATCAAATAATTTGCACAAACTAATAGACTTGCTGCACTACTTGAAACCCAAAGCAAGGAAAATACTAAAAACTCTAGGATAAAGGTTCTCCATAAGTTGCAAGAAACAAACTAAATATCAGATCTCTAGCAAAACTATTTGGAAAGCTAACTTAATTATCTTTAAGGGCAGGAAACACAGAGACTTGTAATAAACAAACCCACTATGATCCTTACATGTCTGCATTATACATAAATATATTTATATACTTGTGGTAGTCTAAATATATTTATATACATTCATCAACAGCTCCTTCTTCCATGTTAATTAAATTTATATAGACTATGAAAAATAAACAGACTTATTATAGCAAAAGTCACTGGTTCTAACAAAGAGTTGAATAAAACATTATTCAAAAAGTTTGTTTACTTTCTGAAAGTCTATATAAATTCATATATAAATATTTATATAGCTTTTTAAGAATATTTCGGTATTTTTCACCATTAGTAGTCTAAAATAACGCTTAAGAGCTTGAAGTTTGAAAGATGATCTGTTTGAAATCTATCATTTTCAGTTGATTCTCTAAAACCCAAAAACTATTGATGAACAAAACCTTTGTTTATGTAGTATTCCACAACATTTAAAATCTATTTAGGTCACCTGAGGAGCTTTAAATTGCAAAGGTTTCATTTTTATGATCTAAACCTACAAATTCCATGGTACTAAGTACAATGCCATTAAACAGTTGTTTAGAAAAAAGCAAATAATATATAACTGGTAATGGTGACTATCCTGAACTAAATCTTAATATTCCACCTGTGAGTTAAACAAAGCTTTCAAAGAAGAAACAGGTATTTTATCAGTAACTTCCATGCAGGTTTGAATTTACGACGTTTTAACACTTTTTCTAAAGTATAATGACACCACTCAAGTTCCGTCTTGTAACGATCAATGTTTTTAACAGATATGCAAAACTACTATAAGTCATGGAAACGAGGTCATTATGGCTTATGGGTTGGAAAAAATCCGGCATGTACGATATATGTAATCTGCGATGGCAGCCATTTTGTATCGTTTGTATAGTTCGAAAGTGAGCACGATAACATTACAAATGTGCATACGGTGTCAGCTAAGCTAAGTAACAAACTTCGGTTTAATAAATATAGCAACTTTGACGACAAGTAACTACTAAGCATCAATTGTTTCCCGTGCTGTTATAAACTGCCCATGGACCAACTAGTGCGTAAATATACTGAAAATAATCGCACAATAAAATGTCCATTTTAGCTTGTCTGGGAAGCAATTTCAGTAAGTTTTATTACAGTAATGCGATTTTGGATGCGTTCTGCATGAAACGCGTGTGTCAGATTCATCAAATGAGTCTACCATATGTTACAAATGATGAACGCCGTGGTGCACTATCAGCCAGTCTCACCTTAGGCTCATCATAGTTGTTATGAAACGCATGGTAAATTTCTATTTTCGAGTCCCTTTTAGTAAACATATTTCACGTTGCTATATAGTCAGTCTTGCCTTATCTAAACGATGCCAATACGGGAAGTAATGCTGCTTCGATCTACCTCCCTTTTAACAATGAGCACCGTAAACACGAATCAATGCTCAACTTACGAAAAATAATACCTTTGAAAAGGTCACCGCACAAGTCTTGAACGCGGGTCGAACACGACATAGCAAAACGCGGCCGCTGATGGCTATGGAATGACTACTTACCGCACTTAGCCTTAGGCCATCTTCTGTCTGGATAGGAATGGCACTAATCGAAGTCATAGCAAAGCTGAAGCCTGCAACTTAGTGTGACAATTTCGACCAAAACTTCGACGAAGAACAACGGACCATTGATGAAAAACTCATAGTTCAAATCGCCGCGAAAACTGAAAATGAAGACGCGGGAACTCGAAATCGAGGCCGAGTACCTGCTGCTTCCTCACAACACACAGACAAGGACAATAGAGAATGTGACGAAACGAACTTCCAGCCCAGTTCTCACTGGGGACCTGCCACAAAAATTATGCGAATGTAATGGCCTTCTTATCTGAGAGTCTGTGTAGGAGAGAAGGGATGTTGACAGTACAGCTGTTCTAAAGCAAATATTGTAAGTTATTCGACAGCTGAGACAGCAGACAGAAATTCCTCATTTCCTTTCTGCCCCTCCTGTTATCGCCCTGACAAAGAGCTGACGCACACTTCTGAAAATAGTTAAAGCTGAAAGAATTCCAGAGATAACAGGCATCATTGTATCTAAAAGCTTTTTCGTCCACACTCTTCAGAGATACACGTTGAACTA
>JAAAKL020000415.1:0-24230 GCA_010016065.2 Carybdea cf. marsupialis auct. non (Linnaeus, 1758)
TGAGTGAAGTGAAAACTGTGATTAGGTTATGGCTCTTGGCACCAGCAACAAATGCTACAAGTGAAAGATCGGCTTCAGCAGTGAGACGAATCTGTACATACTTGCGCACTACCTTAAAACAAGATCGCCTCAATCATTGCATGCTACTGGAAGTTTGTAAGTTTGAGGCAGACAATATAAACTTGGTAGATGTTCCTAATGAATTTTGTCAAGAAAATGAAACAAGAAAGGCATGCTTTATTGGGCACATTCCATGTAAGAGACTTTTTCTAAGTTTCTAAAAGCACATCCTCCAAAGCCACACAGTTTGCAATGAAAAGTTTTGTCTTTAACACCATATTTTGTTGCCCAGATGCATTTCTCTTGTTCGTCTTTTCTCGTTCTTTTCTGAATCTGAAGAGCAATTAAATGAATTAACATTCATTTTTCATTAATACCTTTACATCACTATCATTTAAAATCAAGTTTAACAAATGAGCAATGAAGATTCACACTTTTTTTCTCATTTTCTTGGCTCGTGTACTTTAACTCAAAATGGGTTTTTAGACTTCGTTAGCCAATAGATACTGTCATCACGAAATTGTTTTATCTACTAACATTGTTCAATTGTTACATCTCACGAAACACCCCTTTCCACACAATGATCAAAGGTAACTTAGTGGAGCGTGAAAAAGTAAATTTGAACCCAGCCTACTTTCTCCCCATCTGCTTTACCTTCCCCCGCCCCTGTACTGCCCATTATATATCTTGATCGGTTGGCTACCGATGTACGAAATTTATAATTATAATATCTTTAATTTGTAATATAATTTCATATTCCTACAATTACCACACCATTCACTTAGTATGGAAATTTACTGATGCAAGTGCCTGTATGTCTCATTGACCGGGTAGTTGTTTGATATCGGGAAACACATTTATTGGGCCCACTTTCCCGTAGAACAGTCTGGGTAACATAACGCGAGGGAAAGTTTAAAAGGTTATTGATCAGTTTAAAGTTTTGAATCGTTTTACATTGTTACACAAGTTTTGGATAATCTACCAGGATCGTATTGAAATTAATGGTTTATTATTGCTCCTCATGACGATATAACATCAGGAATAACCCTGCTTCACTTTGAATACTTGCTCACGTCTCAGGCAAACTGGGAGCCACGTTACTGTGTTAATATGCACAATAATGATGCATTAAAATCTCTCTGTTTTTCAGCAATACGGATCCACAATTGGCACAGAACAGAAAGGTTATATTTCTACTTTAATTAAAAGCACCATTACTAGTTTTAATATGTCAATATTTATTCCTTGTTGATTAAAGTACTGAAAAGAATACGTTTTCTTAATTCCTGGTGTTATTTCAGGAGAGTATGCGACCGAGTGGTCTGGTCTTTGAAAACCACAAACCGATTGCAAGCACTTGGGATCTTTGATGAGATCTACTTATTGAGATAGAAGATAAACAAGCCCGTTAAATGGATTGTATATGTTTGTTTTCGTTCTGTCACATATAATGCTTCTGAAGTTAGAAGGTTTAATAATTAAGCAAAAAGGAACTACAAGACTTGTGGAAACGTCTTTTTACAGATGACTTAGATACAGTGTTGGAAACACTAGATGAATTGCAAAACAGGGAGGAGAAAATAGAAGGTAGATTGCAGATGAATATGTCAAGACCGAAGGAATGGTGACGAGTAGAACAGGGCGAAAAGAATTAACATACTATTGGAAGGCGGAAATAGAATTCAACAGAGCACTATATCCAAGTACTTAGAGTCGGTGTTTACAGAGGAAGGCGGAGCAGAAAGGGCAGGAGATAAAGAGAAGAAATGTTTGAAGGAAATGGGAAGAAGCGACTAGAGTTGAACTGAATAAGATGATCCCACTGAAACTTAAAACGAATTTTTGCAAGACTGTATTGTCTCCTATATGGCGCAGAGACTTTAGCCTTGAAAAGGAAGGAGAAAAGTTTGTTGGAGAGAACTAAGATGAGAATGGTTGAACGGGTAGCTAGGATTTCACTGAGAGATAGCAGAGAAAGTGATGGGATGGCAGGAGTATGTTGTATAATAGAGCAGGCTCGCGAAGCTCCTTTGAGATGTTTCGGCCATGTGAAAACAGGAACTGAAGAAGGCCCTGTTTAAAGAGTAATGGAAATGAAGCAGGTGAAGTGTTGTAGGATGGCAGAGAAAGAGATGGAAAGATACTGTAAATAGAGATACAAGGATCCCGGGTACAGTAAAAGAAGAAACTTAAAATCGAAGATTATTGAGGAGGTAAATTCCAGTGGTAGACCCCATAAACGAATAAAGTAAACAAAGACATATAATGCTTCCCAAATGTACATTAAAAGTATGATTGACTGTGGTCTATCCAACGGTAACCCAGGTTTCACTTTATAAAGTCTACAGCTGACATTCGACGTTTGTATTATGAAAGTTGGGTTCACAGGGTGCCAGGTTTGCATGCCTCCCCTATGTTTTGTAAGATAATTATTTACCAGGAAGCATTTTACTCTTGTCCAGGAAAAATAAAGAGAGGACGATGGCCCTATGTAGCACAGTAGATCGAATGGAAGATTAGCTTGTTTAGCTTTGTAATGTATCATAACGGTGCTGAGGAATTGCACCTTTTACCCCTTAACTTTTGCCTGCACCCATCCTTTGATAATTCTGGATCCAGAACCTGGAATCATAGTTTTCCTTACAAATATAGTAAGAAACCGAACGTAACTGTGTGAAATTGTCCCAAAAGCCACTTTTCTGATAAATTAAAATTGTTCCGCAATAGACAATTGTGTAAGTCATAATTTCGACCATAGCCCTTTTCATCTGTTAGCTTCTACATTTAACTATGACAGTTCAGTGCCAGCTAGCACAACTTTGACAATAGGTATCGTGAGTCAGTTCTCTTTGCAAGGAGTGGAGGATTTGTGACATCGATCACAGATCCGAAGTCATTAAGTAACCTTACCGATTATATATATGCCAAACAGACCAATGGAAGAAGCCCCTTAGCTGTCAAGAAATCTTAACTAGATAAAAAGAATGAAAGATTACGAAGACTTTATAAGTTAATATTTGATTAATAGTTAGCTTTGTGACGAGAGATTTATTCAAAAGATTTTCATAAAACTCTTAAGACAAAGATAAGGTAGATTTGATATCCAGTATACAAGTTAAAGACAAATATAAACGTCCTAAATCATTTGTCTTTTGTTCGTACGTTTTAGGTCAAATGAAGAAACCGTCATGTAACCATAGGTGCCTGAATAAAGCTTGGTATCCTTCAAACTGGTACCTTTCATTGATCATTAGTGTAATAGGTTACAGTTGCGGTTGCTTAGAAACCATACATTATGACGTTGATACGAAGGGATGATGGAACGATAGCACTACATTGTTTTCGAATATTACTGTTTTTGAGGACATGAAGGGGCGGGGAATGAAATTGACTATTTTCTTCGATGTCTAACGCTTGTCTTGGCATTCGTTTTTCAAGCTTGGCGAGTGTTCGTACTTGATTGTCTGCGTTACCCTTACTACACCCAGGACCTTTCTGATGAGGTCTGTATGTTTGACACCAGCTCGATTATTCAAACTGTTTTTGCAGTATAAGGACATGCCAATGCTATTTACATGATTTTTATTTGAAGATAAAATATGAACTAAAAGTATGAATTAGATTCAAATGAATTGGTTGACATGAAGTAGAAATCCTAGAACATTGGCCCAATCACATCTATTGTTGATGCTTGCTTTCTATTCATCGGTCTAAGCACTTATAATGGCGATGCTTGCTCTCTATTCATTTTATCGTTCTTTATTGATCATCAAACGTGATTCAAATTATACTTAGCTTTGTTAAGGTGTGGGCATCCTTGCTGTGCTGCTGGAAACCAAGAAAAGAATCTTTCTAGGGAAAGAAGTACTAAATCTGCGATGAATAAAGGAGGAAAAAAATCTATCAGAAAATCTGCTCAGGTAGTACGTGTTTGTTTTACTACCTTGAATGACATTTGTGTGTGACAGGACACATTAAAATTGTGGATTTCGATTAAGCAAACGATGAAGCTGCAAGCGACAACGACCGTTTGGGTCACGTAGTCGATCTTGACGTATTTACTAATTAACTGATGTATTTGATAACGAAACGACGGAATAAAGAAGTAACACTGCTAACAAATCTATCAAAACTAAAATATCTTACTAAGTAACTAACTTGGTAGACAAAAAAGGAATTAAGCAAGTAACGTATTCAAAGAGCGCACAACTAAAATTACTGAACAAAATAAACCTCATGATGAAGAGCACTAAAATAATCAATGAACTGAGCTAACTTAAACAATCAGAATGACTAAACTAACTGAACTAGTTCAGCTAACGTAACTGAATAAATATAGCACATCAATCAAGGATTGCTGAAGGGGAAAAAAGTAGGGTTTGTTGAAGACAACCTTCAAACTTAAGCCATCGAACTCCTTGAAGATCAGTAACTTCATTTTGTTTAGTTTGCAGTAGGCACTGTTTAACACCAGTTGTATCTCGTAAGTTATCGCTGCTTTTATATGTCCCTTTTCCCATTTTTGTTTTCATATTTTTGCTTATCTTCTCTTTTCCTTGCTTTACAAAACAAACTTCAGGCTGGGATTTTACTTAGCAGTTGTTTTTTTAAATATCTGAGCCTTAAGTTTCTTATACAACTTTGCCTGTTGAAAACCTTACGAAAAGTATCTAATTGTCTGATGTCTTTATACGATTACGCGATCCTCTATAGTTCATATAACCATGGCCGTCGAGAGCCAGCGCAGGCCCCAGGGTATTTCATAGGACCGAGTCCCAGTAGGTTTCTGGACGAAACGCCTAAGGCTGTTTTTATGACCAAATTGCCATAGAAATTTTTTTTGCGGGCCCTTTGGAGCCCGAGCCCTGGACCTCAAACCCCGCCTCCCCCATCTCAGCCATCTTGTATATAACACCAGGAGTGCATACTAACCTGTGAGCCGCAAAAGGTATTTGTGCAGCGGACATTGTTTCATTCGATGCTTGCCTCCAGCATCATAATCTGTATTTGTGAAAATATCCTATTACAGATCTATCGAGGAGAAAACTTAGGCATACACGAGAAACTCCTGAGACTTCCTACTTGGGCAACTATGTTGTAATCGATGTTATCTGGAAAGTTGCTCGGGTTTTCCTTACTAAAAAGATATAAATGTTGCAATTTTGGTGTTTCTCATAAATTTATTTGATCGTCTTGTTTTATGGTTGTATTTGTACTCACAAAGCACTTAAATACCATCAATGACATTTATATAAGATGATCATTCCAAATCTTCATTCAACTAATGTTTTCGCACCCATGAATAGGAGAAGCGCAATTATTTCAGTAATTACTTAAACTATTTACTGTAATGATCTGCATTTATGCAGTAGAGCAAAAATCTAAGAATACCAATTAGCATGAAGTGAGGCGTCTTCTGTAAAAATCTCATCACTGGCTCTTTTTATTTGAAGGAAACTGGAACTTACTTTGTAATAGATGACATTTAGATAGGGTATTTTAAAACGTGTCCGTATGAGACATTGTCCTTACGTAGTCAGCTATTTGTTACCTCTATTTTAGCATTCGAAGCCAGATTTTTCATCCACAGAAACACCACAACCTAAATGTAGAACAGGTTAGTCTTAACTGGTCATTTGATCGAATACAAGTAGAACAGTTATATATGGGACGCTATCTTCGAAACAGGGATAACGGCCAGAAAAGCCCGTTTACGTAGGGTAATTATCTAAAGACGAAGCAATGATATAACTGCTCCCCCCTTCTATCTAAACAACAGTTTTAAATGACTTGCCACAATAGCTCCACTCTCCTCCATTTTGCCGGGTTTTGTAAAAATTGGATTACAGGATCACTTTCTTAAATATAAGACACGTCCTCTGCCGTTATCAAACCTTAGTGGGACATATGGCTTCATTACCCCTTGCTCTTCAAGCCTGTTTATTTAACATGCTTTGGCATCATTTGAAAGTCAAGCAAGGCGTTATCAGTTTGTTATCATGTCGGTTGTAGTTTTTGAAGAGAAAGGTTTTCAGGAATTTAAGCAAAATATCTGACGAACTTTTTTTAGGAAACTATGATATGATGTCACTGTATTATCAATCTAGAAGCAATATATGATTTTACATTCTTTTTTATGTCCTGTTCATTCCCATACTCGGTGTTATGCGCACTTACTGAGTAACAAGAGTTATATACTGTTATAGGGAACTCATTGTATGCGACTGAAACTCTTTTTGCCTGCGTCTCATTAGAGACCAACGTCAAAGATAGAATTCATATATGAAGAAAGTGGAAAATGCTTCCGTTGCTGGAAACAAAAACTGTGGACATAATGAAACACAATAAAATAACTGTTATCATTAAACTATTGAAAGGTATTCTATTTATTTTCTACACTACGTTTAGGATTCGAAACTTTCTACAATCAACTGCACAGTAGAGCAAGTGATATTCCAACGAAGAATCCAACAAAAAGAATGAAGGTATGAAGGGCAATATTTCATATCTCCTTTGGCGAAAATATTTGTATAAAAAAGTATATCTCAAAATCATATGATATCCTTTGGAACGTTAAGGAGAACTTTGAACGATAGTGGAAAATAGAGAACCAGAGTTAAGGGAGAAAATGTGGAGGTTTGTATTAGATAGCCAATCATAACATACAAGAGAGACCAAATGGGTGTGTGGAACAAAACTGTTTTACTTTTTAATATGGGGCTTTCTTAACTGAATGAGAATCAATTCCGCTATGCATAGGTAGATTGTATTCTTGATGCTAAATATTCTAACGCTTGTCAACTCAGTTGATGTCATTGATGGTAGATGTTTACCATGTCTTGAGTCGACTCAAGACATGATAAACATCTACCATCAATGTATTCTTGATGTAAAGCAGGGGCATGCACTGCAATAACTGAAAAGATCTCTGCCAAGGAAAATGTTCTCGTGTATTTACCATCGGCGTACCGATCTCAAATGCACTCTCATTATGCAAATGAGCGGCAAATGATCAATCGTCGTCCTGGCATGTAGTCTTGTCTGGCTGCAGAGGAAATGTAATAATTTAGCCGCATGCTAAATTAGCTGTTATCTTGTCTAGTTTATTTAATGGACATATTCCTTTTTTATTGCAAACAATTTACTGAAATAGTAATTTTCATTGTCTCTGCCACCTATTACTAAAGCTTTGCCAGAAATAAATAAATAGAATCCAATACATAAAATCTATAGATAGAGTTTGGATATTAGTGACAAGAGACTTGCTGTACCTACTGCTTTCCAGAATCATGTTGATGAATAAAGCTGTCTAATATAGAGAGACCTCGCTAAACAAGATAAAGTCTCGTTAACAAAATGACCGCTTGAGCAATGATTGCTTGGTAACATGAAACGACTCTCTAATACTCTCTTGCGACGTACCAACAATTACAGATGAAAGAACATGGAAATTTTCAGTGCTTTATTCTGTCATTTCCGTTGAGAACCATGGCCGGTAACTACCCAACAAATCAGCAACCTACGTACCTTCGCCATGGAGGGCATCCTTTGACATCAGATCGTAAATTGCTTTAAGGTTGAGTGCACCGCATAAATTATCATACTGGTCGATCCAAAATTCATCACTCAGTGGAGTCTTTCCTACTTACGTCACCTAAACCGTAAGCGCGACAAATTATTTGCAGCTACCTAATCAAAACTGGGGAGGACACCCTAGCTAACACCGTTAAAGCTCGACTGGCTGCATCAAAAACGTCCTTGCCGAGATTGGAGTTTATCTGGAAAATTCTCCAGCGTTGGCCCTGAACTATCCATAGTGGTGCAAGTTTGCTCGTGACATGACTTATATCAATGGTAAACGGAAAAAACAACAAACCAACGTCAAGGCACAAGTAAGGTCATGGTGCAGGGTAGATTACTCATACATAGAAATACTCAAAAGTGTTCTTACTGGACTTTAAACGATTAGATGGGAGTTACGAGTCTTATTTTTAATATATCTCTTTAGATCAACATGACATTTACAGCTGATACATCGTATACCACCCCACAGCAAAAGGACAAAATTGATTTAGAGGACGCTTTTGGTTACATGCCAAGAAGGCTAAACTTCGTTGCAAACATCAACGATAGTGAACAAAAGACGCCTCGTGACCTCAGGGAGGATTCACCCGTACGTATGGTATTTTATATAATCTTTTAAGTACTAATTCGTAAATATAGGCTTTCGTGTATGACATACTTAGGCATCAGTTATGCCGTACCGTTTACTTTCTGATACCATGTAGGTCTGCATGGTACTCAAATAATCCTATATACATTTGGTTCAAAAATTGCTTTTCTAGTGTACATAGTACAAAGCGTCCTACTTTTAATTAATACCCTGTAACTGCCTCATTCCAGGCTATCCATTACAATTTCTACTTTGGAACCTCTCTTTCAGCATGAGATTTTGTGAAATGGAGTTGTTTCGTCATTAGCTTTCTTTTAACGTCTATAAATAGAGAGAGAACGGTAAACACAGGTTATCAATTCGGAATGTAATAGCTGCTTCTCTAACAGTACCAAACGTTATCAGGCACCGTAAAAATATGGTTAGCAAGCTCGATCGGATTAGATTTCGTATCCAATAGGGTGAGGATATCCGATACGAAAAAATCCCCAATACAGGTAAATTGAGATTTTAAGCTCAGGGAAAGTGATGACGTCACAAATCAAACGTTTTAGAAATAGTGAGATTTGACTCCAGATATCTAAAGGTAACCATGAAATAGGCTGCCCCCCAAAATACCAGACCTGTAGTGTAAATAATGTTTAAACTAGAAGTGTTTGAATTTATAATTTCTCTGTTCAAAACTCTGTTGATATTCCTTGGTCCTTACGTTAGGAACTAGCATCAAATGACAAGGTTTTGTTAGAGATTTAAAACTTTGAAAGCAGATATCTTGGTGTTAGGAAAGGGAAGCACTTTCAATCTTGGCCATTGACGGTCTTACTAATCAGGGAATATGAAAATTTAGTATTTTTCCATGATTTAAAAATGTTCAAAGTCGTGACGTCACACTTTCCCACCGCATTGATCCCTGACACTTTGTGTTGATAACCAGAGAGTGAGACTTACCTCCATAGGTAGCCGTGGTGGTAAGTGTTGTTTGAGGAACGGGCAACTTTAAATTAACATGTAGGACAAGCAGCTTTGATGGTATAATAAAATAGAAATAACAATAAAAGTATTCTTTAACTCTATGTAACATTACTATGTCTCCATTTAGTTTGCAAAAAAGAACCGAGCCATATCAACCCCAAAGATAAAGTCAAGTCTTGGAAATGTCAATAATTTTTGCTTACTGAGAGGTGAAACTAAAGGTGATAAGGAAAAGAAAAGTTTAAGGCAGACGAAAGCAAACATATTCGGTAGGTATTTTATATCACAACCTATTCTGTACGACGTAATACAAAGATCCCATCGCAATACACTGTAGAACCCCGACGGGGCCTAAAAGTTCAAGGAGACGGGCTTGTAAATGGTTATCAAATGCTAGTAAAGGTCAAGAAGCAGAGTAACAGGTGTTAGCATGTGTCCACGGCACTAAGCATGACATTGCTTGAATTTATATTAACCTTCTCCAATTCGATTGTAACATCATCACCATCATCATTACCACCATTACCAACATTACCATCATTACCACCATTACCAACATTACCACCATTATCAGAAGTGATAGCATTATCGTTGTCATCAACATCTTCTTTGTCTCTGATCCTTCAGAGGGATTTTTTCTGACGTAGAAAGCACATTGAGTGTATTTTCACAGCTACCCTCTCCTTCTCTTCATCAGCCGCACCAACCTTTTCTAACCATGTCTCTGATCCTTCAGCGGGATTTTTTCTGACGTAGAAAGCACATTGAGTGTATTTTCACAGCTACCCTCTCCTTCTCTCTTCATCAGCCGCACCAACCTTTTCTAACCATGTCTCTGATCCTTCAGCGGGATTTTTTCTGACGTAGAGAGCACATCGAGTGTATTTTCACAGCTACCCTCTCCTTCTCTCTTCATCAGCCGCACCAACCTTTTCTAACCATGTGTCCTTGTACCACTGTCCCGTTGTTCAATGCATTCTATATCTTCACACCGACAATTCTTTACTAAGTCGACACAGTCGTTCCTCGACACATTCTTGCAAGTCTTCAAGGCTTTTCGCTATTGCGTGTCAGAGCGCATCTCTCCACCTTGATTTTTTATTTGTAAGATTTAATGGTATTCATTTTCATTGGTTTCTGTCTCTTGTTTACTCCATGTCTTCCTTTTCAGCAGGTGCGTTTGACTGTGTATACTTTCATCATGTGCACTGATGCCTCATAATTATCAAAAGCTGTTACGTTTTCTCTTTGTATTCACACAAACATGATAACACTTGAATGGATTGTAGTTGACTACGTTTCATTTACCAGTCTGCATCTTTTTAATAGAAAACTTGTCATATTCACAATTTGAATATTATGAGTCATGTTGAGATATAATCCGGCAACTGTATAGTTGAAGTTATTCAGTATAAATCTATATTAATATCATCATTCCATGTGTTTCCTATTTTCACATTACCATACGTCTGGCCAAGATCAATAAACATAAAATCTAACTACATTCTTATTGATGAAATCTACATAGCAGGTTCAGAAATTACAATAGTCTAAATTGACAACTACTTTTGAACTGTATAAAGTTCCTTCTGGTAATGTGTCCAGGTACCCTTTCTTGCTATGCCCATTCCCTTTCTCTTCCTTCTTTAGCGGCCTTTAACTACTTCATGCTATAGAAGTTGCGCCATCCTCTTCCTTTACTTTTATTCAATGTTTTCATGGTGATACTCTATTTTTCGGATCTCTCAAATACCTCTTCATTGTTCATTCTCTCTGTCCACCTTATCTTCAGTATTCTTCTCCGAAAGCTCAGTTCAAATGCTCGGATGTCGTCAATTTATCTCTGCGTCGTGGCCCATGCATCATGGTCATATTTCAAACCCTCCATATCACAACATTCTTTCTCTGTTTCAAAGGTAGACACTACACGTCAAAGGCCACCATAATAAATTTCCTTATCTAAAGTCTACATCTCTTGCTTCACAGATACTACTTACTAAGAATTTGAACTCCTAAAGTTTTCTAATTTCTCACCATTTTAAAGATACATTCTATTCATTTCTTTCTATTACGACCTCCGAACTTGGTTAACCTTAATTTAACTACCATTGACTTCATTCAGTCTCTTGCAGACTGTGAATAAGCTTTTATGTCCAGCTATTTGGGCAATGATGGCATCTCCAGTAGGCTTCTTCTGCTTCAATATTCTTCTTTTTTTTATGAGTTACAGATGTTTACAGCGTCGGTGTTCTTGCGTTTATGAAAGAGGGGGGAAGTTGCAATTTGTAGAAAACTATTTAATTTTTATGTAATCCGATTAACTGTTCTTGCCACAATCAGTGTTATATTTTTATCAACTGACACGCATCAATAAAGTTAAAACAAAGGCAAGATTAGGAGCAGGGCTGTAAATCTTGACGTTACAGTCCTAGACACCATCCGTTCCAAGTCTTTCAGGTTGAAGATATAATACACACCAGTCTCCGTCCAGAGAATACCTGTCAAGATTATTCAGCGTTGCACGTAAAAAGCATTGTGTACCTACAACTTCGGACTAATTTCGTTGATAAAAAGCCGTGTCTCCAGCAGTGCCACTCTCACAAATTTGAAAACATCGATTTTGGACAGCAACATACCAGAGCCCCCTAGTACCACGGGAAAGAGGCAGATACCAAGTAACAGCATCAATGAAAGCGCCTGTTATGTGGCTACTGTCTGGCAAGATTTTTTCCCTTTTGGTCACATTTCCTTCAAGTATTCCTAAAGGATATGTCTGAGATTTCAGGTGAAATAAAAGACCTTTTCCAAACCCTCTGACTGACCATCTTGAATATTCCCATTCTTCAATTCGTAAGCAATCCATTGACATTAGCATACGAGGTAAGGGTTGGGGCTGTTGCTCCTCAAATTCCTAATGCTATTGTTTTGACCGATCATCAATGAATCTTCTATTCTTATGTGGATATGATCCACAGATACAGGAAAGGGAGGATGGGCACTTGCCTTTGTTTCTCTTATTGGCCCCTAGCTAAAAGAAACCTGACAACTTTTTAAACTAGGACCCTGGATTAACTTTTATTATTACCTTTCTCCTGCTATCCTCATTTCAGCTTTCTTTTACTTAAATTACTCTCCCCTTTTTATTTCAGTCTGTTACCTATAGACGTTACTACCTTTGGATAAGTTCGATTAATGTTTCCTTATCATTTTACTCCTGCAGATGATGAATTCGATTGGGAAGAGAACTATGACCTCAGTGTAAACAAAGAGAACTTTGATTATGATGCAGATATCTGGTTAGAAGAAAATCATACCAATACCATGTCCATGAATCATGTCACACCTTCAAAACCAGCTAGAAAGGATGAAGAGAATAGAAGATTACATTCACAAATAGCCTTAGATAATAATATTCAAACAGTTTTCTGCAGCAACAACAGCAGAAGTAACTTTAACACGTTTCAGCAATATGGCAGTGCTGCCGATGAAGATGAGCTATTCGATGAGTTGATAAATGAAGAAGAAAAAGAGAATGGTATGTATTTTCCTGCCCAGATTTCTACACAGGAAACAAAAGACAAATCGCCTATATTTTCAAGAGAGATCTCTCTTCTTAGCGATGATTCTGATGCATCGGAGCTTGAAGCAATAACTCTGGATGCACTTATTTACACTCAAAACGTAGCGTGCGTCAAAAGTCCCAGTAGTAGATTAAAAAAGGGAGGAAATGCATTTAGGCCAACCGTATCCCATAGTTGTTCTTCTACCTGCACATCGATGAAAGGTTCAGCAGAGAATGAATTTGGTAATAACAGCCAGACTTTTCACGTCCAGCAAATGCCAATAAGATCACCTGCTTTACGATGTGGTCATTCCAAATTTAATCAAGGGGAGGGAAGGGGACAAGCATTTATAACAGCACGTACATTTATGGACTGCGCTCCCGGAAATGGTGACCGAAAAGCATATGATAGTCCTGCATCGTTTAGGACATGTTTGTCAGGCTACAACCCATACCATGCGGATACCAATGCCGTATGTGAGAGTAAAGTAGGACCCGCACGGTATAGTAAAGGAAAGGTACATGTTGAAACTAATGAAAACATGACGACTGTAAAGGATATTGGGCGTTGTACGGTAGGACCTGACAGAAGCAGGAAATACCAGAACAGAACCCTATTTCTAGGATCTTCTGTAGCAGTGCTGGTTCCAGGAAAAGCAAGCCAAGGCCACCATGACATGACTACTTCAAAGTAAGTACCTGATGTTATGTTCGTTAGATCGAATATTTTGAAACTGATTAAAGATACGTAGTTTAAATTGTAAAAAACATATAATAGGATTGTGATACACGGTGTCTTAAATTCAGTCTCATCTTGCAGTGACTCACGAAGAGGAGAGAAAAGGTGCTAGGATCATCCTTATAATGATTGCCATGTCATTTTAGTTTCTCTGTATTTGTCTCATAACTAGTTAGCAATTCACCTGAGAGAGGGCAGGCTTCTTCTTGAGGAGAGGTTAGTCAACAAACACGTAGTAGTAGGGCCATTTTGAAACGTCAGCTGTATAACAACGGCATTAAAAGCCAAAAGTCGTCGTAACATACACTATGTAAAAACATGTTTTGCGCCTCCATTATTCACCAAATCAAAGAAAAGATCTTTGTTAAATCTGCCCTCGGCAGGCACATCGCAAACACAGAGCACAAACGGTTTGTTGATAAAATTAAATTACCTTCCAAATATTGTACATTTGGAATGTAACGAGATTTTTTCTTCGCCAAAAGACTGCAATTTTTATCACCCCAAAGATATCATCATCGACTTGTTAGTTTTTTATTCCGAAAACCCTTTGCTACTTTCTAAAGTCAAGGCCGTCGGAAAATTTCCGAGATTATTGTTACGGCAAGCACACCAAGGGGTCTGTAAGAATCAATCGAGCCTAAACATGGGAATATCAGAATAAGGCACAAATCAAGATACGTGTAATTGCAACGGCTCTTGGATGGTAGAAGAAAACCAGGGCCTTCGATGAGGTGCGGTATAGCAACTTCAATTTATAAAGATTCCTCTGTCCAGACTTCACCCACGGTCGATGAGTTATTTACACGATAATATTGCAGCATTTTTCAACAGTTTCTTTCAAGTCAAAAATCTGCGAAAGACCCCTTGATTTCTAGGGATCAAGTCGTTCGGTATGGTTGGACGATATTTAGGAATCTGTAGCGATAGCTTTTGTTTCCGTATTATTTGTACACTTTTGTTTCTCTGAGTTCATAACTCCCAATTTGTGATAACGATCTGCTGCTTTGTTCGTTAAAAATTGTAACTGTCTCTTGGAAATACTCTAATTTGTTGCGAATGAAGCAGATAAAAATTGTCAGCGTTTTCCTGCAAATAGAGACGAGAACTGCGCCTGCGTTGACATTACAGATGACATATGGAAGGAAAACCGTAACGAAATTGTCATACAGACATTCAGAAGAGGAGATTTTCATTGTGCGAAAAAACTGACAGTTTTTGTTTCTGTAATATCCAACGAACACTTTAAAATTTTATTGTTATTACTCTTACCGCATTTTTCAAGTCTCTTTTTCGAAAACACTGCGTAAATCATTCCACCCAAAAATTGGCCGTAAAATTTCATCGCTAGAAAAAAGAATAAGCGGCAGAAATTTGTAAGGATATACGATATGTTGTTACAGTTCACATTCGATTCACTATATGAATATCTTAGACCTGAACATTACTACGCTTGCAATTCGCTTTAGCACGGTATTCGAATAGCAAAAGTCATGTAATCTCTAAACATACTCGGATGTACTGCTTATATGATTCCGCCGATACAGCGTCGGGCGCTATGATAGCACAACAGAGCCAATTTACATCTGAGTACTGAACATACAAAGTGTCACATATCATCAACTTCCGTAATAATCATCTTTATACTAATAGCTTCATAAATGATAACCATTTACAAATTGAATACTGTGACATGGTAATATGTCATACATATTTACAAATAGGTTTGGCCTCCAGTCTGTTTAAACTAGAATTGCCGCTAATAGGTTGGTCAATTCTTGCATACCTCAGGTATTAAACTATTCCGCGCATCTTTTGACAAAGAAAATTTGCATAAAGTACTGAAATTTCGTAACAAAGGCATAAATACTTAACATAAAGTTACGAATCATTAAAGAATTATGTGTAATAAATGGGCAGCGCTTCAAGTATTTACCATTTCCTAGCAGCAACGCCCCCTCTCATTTTGTTCAGTTTAGGAAATTCCATAACGTTTTAACAATCTCAGTACTGCATTCCTTGACAAAAACTTTATTTGAAAATGCGCGTAATCATTAGTGCAAATTACTGTTACTTCTTTCAGGTTTGAGGAGATACTATAGAAAAGTGGAAATATGTCACCACTGGAATATTTTCATTTTTCTCTAGTTTCTCCTCAGACTTAACAATAAAAGTCCTCTCTTCTCGAAAAAACTTCGTTACTAATTTCTTCACCTAAACATTTACAATTTTCACTTTTAACTAATGGTCATAAACATTTACATAAGTACTCAAGTCCTCCACAAGAGGTAACTGAGAACTAAACTCGAGTGTTTAAGAAGGGAAAAGGAAGGTCGGCTCTTGAATATATTAAGTACACGGGACTTACAATAATAGTCAACTGCAATGTATAAAAGAGTAGTTTCGTGGCGGTATATTACGAGTGGATAGAAAAACTTGACAGGTTCAGAATTCACGCACTTTGAGATAATATTCTAGTGAGTTTGTTGCTAGTGCAAGTTGGTGTTCCCATAACTGGTGACGCTCACTGACCAAGAGAATAAAATAATCTATCGTAGGCTTATTTTTCATTGTAAATGGGAAATGGGCGAAAGAGAGTATAGAAAACTTATGCATATTTATAGCATATTCAAGCTCAATGCTGAAATGTTGAGTTTGACGAGGAGAAAATTATTATGGCCGAATAGGGCTAGAGGCAGATCAAAAATCATTTTAAGCATATTTAAGCTATACCCGCCAACATCAGATTGCATTGCTGACTAGTTTAGAAACGAACCGAAGAAAAGTAGCTCAAGTTCGAGATCCTTCAGTTTGATAGGTGTAGCTATGTTCCATCATAAAAATGGAAATGGTTTATGAATTACCACGATGTACCAGTTATGACACGTAAATAGAGATATTCACTATCCACGTGGTTCGCCACGTATTTTATCTCAGCATGAAAACACGTCGTGCATCCTGCCGATCCATTGCAACCGCACAAAATGAACTCGACTTAAATATATCAACTAAACCGCGTAGCTATAATGCTATGTACAGTGGACGTTAATTTTAAGTATATTGTTCTTGATTGATGGCCTGTCGTGCAGGCAAATTCGAAGTTTAATGATGTAAGAAATGAACATGCAATGATCGATCGCACAATTGCGATGTGAACGCCGAGCATCCAATAGGAAATGTTTTAAAAAATCTGCAGGCCACATTACGTTTCGTTCCGAACAGCTATCGGTATTGACATTTGTGGCTCCCTTCACTCGAAAGTTGACCAGGATGTTTTGCTCAGCTGCCATAGTATTCTAAATAAACAACAGCATGTTTACTGGAGAGGTATTCGTAGAGATTTCTTTCAAGTTTGCTTGGCACAAGTTGAAACTTCGACAACTGTTTTATTTCATCAGTACGATCCCTCAACAGCATCTTGAAGCTACATGAACTCAAATTCTTTTTACTCTCCATTTCTACAATATTGCACGTGGTCATATTTTCGAAATAGAACTAGCGATCAACACATTTCGCGCGTAACTTACACATCAGTCATCTTTGATGTCCTTTGTTGCCGTTTAACAACCATGTCTCTTCCGATCGGTGAAAAATTCGTTTTCTTATTAGATCCCTTCTTCCTGTCCTTGTAGTTTATATCCTGAAGGCTTGTTTTGGAAGGATGTCCTTCGCTTTTCAATCGATGTTTAGATTGCAGGTGTCCAGCTTGATCGTACGTCAATGGCGACGTACCTTCGAGTATATTCACCGCTTCACTATTATTAAGTCGTGAAGTTCCGCTGAAGCAATAGACACTAGGGACCATGTTAAAAATAGTCAACATACGAAAGGTACTCTATTAACCAGCAACTATCGACTCTTGTACGTGCTCTACACCCCTTCGTTCCAAATGTTATGATTTCGTGTGCTACCATGCGTTCACTGACGATAATGTTTTGTGCTGAGAACAATCACAGGACGATAAGATCAAGGACCCTGTCCTGCACTGAGCACCAAATCAACAATGATCTTGGGCTGACGATTGTTCTATGTAAACTCTGAGCTCCATGCGCCTCACTAGAGAAACGCTGTTATGTCCACATCCAATAAGTAGACATGGTGAAGACTTGTGTTTAAAGGATAAATACTCTAAGTAGTTCTTAGCATTCTCTGCTTCGTTCAAGCTGTCAAGAACTTAACCGGCTTGCTATAAATAGTATAATTTACATTCGCTTCAATCAATACCCGATTTCCAATATCTAACAACACCACAATACCACGTCAATGCGTAGAGAGAGAACAACAACAATATCTTCCTTACACACAAATCGGTGTGTTCATGGTTCAAGGATTTCATTGGTAATTGACATACGACACCACAACACTTCATCCACCAGTGTTTCATTGACCAAGTCCGGTGTTTTGGGGCGAAGAGGAGGTCATCGTGATTGGTAGAAAACACTAGTGATTCATTAAAACTAAAGTAGGGAGGGGTTCTTAAACTCCCACTTGAATCCTTGGCGCAGGGATACTCTGCAAAGAGGGGGCATGTAAGAGCGTTGCCCAGCTTTGCTCTTTTCAAACGCTTATTTGGGGGACTTGGGTGCTCTGAATTCTGTCTAGTATAAAGATGAAGAATCAGGTTTTCACTTCGTTCCGCTTCGTTTTGTCCACAGTTAGAACAGCACTTGAAAAAACTAATCTGTTGCACCACATATCACTTTTAAAACTGCCGCGCCGCGACTTGAAAATCACTGCGGAATAACCTGCCTGCTACAGTGTGAGCACCATATTGAGTCAACACTACCGTATTTCCTCTAATTATAGACTTGTCTATAATTAATTGAGGGCACGAAAAGGGAGGTCTATAATTAGAGGGGGTCTATAATTACTTGACATGATGCGAAAAGGGGGTCTATAATTAGAAGAATACGGTACCCACCTCCTGCGCAAGGGCGCTAATTTACATTGAACTTATATTTTATATCAGTGACGTAACGTTAGTTGGCAAAGGCCCAATGTAAGTTGGGTTTGTCGCACGAGTCGGTATTGATGAGCTTCATATTAATAACAGTAAGGCTAAAAGAAATATGCATTTCATATATAATCTAGCCCCTATTGTTCTGTTTTCTTATAACGACCCCCCTGTATGTTTACAACATTAAAGGGAGGGCACCACCTAATTCTGAAAACTCTAGATTAAAACATTATCATTCGAAAAGCTCCACCATCCTTTAAATCAACACAAGACGTTCGTTATGATTTCAGATAGATTCTATGATTTTTTTTATTGAGTACATAAACCGTCACATCTATTCAAATATAAGGACTCTAAAAAGCTATATACATTTTACAGTGACCCATTGTTGTAACTGTCGAGGACCATCCTGGGGTCTTGAATATTCTGTGTTTTATCCTGGCTCTGTTTTATCACAAAGAGGCCAGAATATTAGAGCCGGACCACTTTGTGATACCTCGTTCTGCAACTCAAAGGCACTGAAAGTCACATAAGATCACACGAATACATAAATATGGAAAGATTGCAAACCTTCGCACATAACGTGTAAATTATAATGAATAAGCATGACAGAGCTGAAGGTATTCTGGCATCTTTAGGGCAAAAACAGTTTAGAGCAAGGCTAAAACCCAGGATGGTCTGGAACAATTTTGCAGTTGTAAATTTTGTACAGGTGAACTTTTCGATAACCTCTCTTGGATTGACGTGACACGTAAGTGACGAAGTTGTCAAACATGAATCAGTAGTTATGAAGGTGGGAAGTCGTCACATTGTGAAGATGTTACAACTAGCACTAAATTGCTTATGTAATTCCAATCCTTCCAAACTCAAGGTCTGCAGGGTGCAACCCTTAAGTGACAAGTTTTGTTACATTTATGTAGTTAATCTCTCTCAGTTCAGGCGCGAGATTCTCGCGTGAACAAAAGCTTTTTTTTCATCATGTAGAGCGTAACTCCAACTGGTTTTAAACCAAGGTATGTAAAACCTAAAAATGACTGAAAGTCAAAACCAGACGAGAACTGAATGCCGAAAGAAGAAAAACAGTTGTTAACAAGGTTTCCAACGTATAATTTATGTATGTTAGGAACTTTCTCAAATGAGATCAGTGTATTAAAAGGTTATTTAGAGTGTAGGCAGTACCTAACTAGTTAAAGATCTTTTGCATTAATGGATCTTCAGCTTGATGCGAATTTATAGTTACTTGTATTATGAAATGCCCCATTGGGTACTCACTTAAATCCCGGAAAGTGCCATCTGTAATAACAGCCCAATAGAAAAGCCATTAGATTAAGTAAACGATAATCAAACGGCTAAACGCATCAGTCAAATTGTTGTTTAAAGGTGCTATTTCAAATTCTGTGCTGTTCAAATTGGTATGAAAGTACAATATTTTCACAATATATTTCTACTTTGGTTATCATTGTAATGTAATTGATGTATTTTATGACTTTTCGTATGCATATGAAATTCAGCCTCTTATCTACATTTCATTGAAAGAACCCGATAACCGATGCTTGCCTGAGATAAACCACCTTGATGATGAAAATGCTGAATAGATGTTCTATAAATACACAGGGAGATGTTGGAAACTATGTGGATTTATGTACTACTCTATGCAAACTTCGGGGCTAAGGAAAGATAATGCATGTTTCAGTAACTATTCATCATCATCATTCAATCAGTTGGCTCGTAAACGAGCTGCTGTGGCCTTTATGGTTAGTTTCCACACTTTACGGTCTTCTGCAATCCTGCCTGCTTCTCCGATGTTCCTCCCGTCCACTGTTCAATATGTACCAAGTTCTCGGTGGTCTTCCTCTGGCTTCTTTCAATCTTCCCTTGTGTGATGGTTTTCTCAAGGCTATCATGTCGAGACACATGTCCGAAATGCTGCTTCTTCCTGGTGATCATCTGTCGTTTCAGCATCATATCAGTTTAGAGTTTTCGGAGAACCCCCTCATCCGTTCGTCGCTCAATCCAAGAGACTCGCAGTAGTCGAGGCATCAATCTTCTATCCATAACTTACTTAAATTTAGCTGATGACGCATGGTTCTACACGCTAGCTTGCTATTTAGCTATATTTACCGTTAACTTCAAGCAAGTGTTTGTGAAACTTGCTGCTACCTTCTAAATCCACTCTTTAGAAACCAAACAAGTATCTCTAAAATCACTGGATCGAGCATCTTCCGTCTCAAAGTAAGGTCAATCGCTGGACGCCATTTCAGTCCCCTTGACACAAAGCTTGTAAACATTGTTACGTAACATGGTGGACCTCCCCGTGCTAATTTAACTGATGGGGGCCAGTACTCGTGACTACACTTTTTCGCTGTTAAAAGCAATGGGAAGCTCGATCCAGTCTTCTTAGAGATCAGTGGTATCAACCAGTCACCCCAACCGATCGGATCACTGTATACCTGATTTCCATTTCAAATCAAATATGGCGTCTGATGACTGCAACCAGTGAAGCGAGTTTCTGAGTCTCCTAGTAATGACGTCTTGTTTAATGTCATGTGCCTACTGTGTTTCATCTTGTTGCTCCCCTGCCAGATACCGTATCTTGAAATGAAAACTGACCCGACAAGGCTACGATAGTTTCCACACAAGTCTCCTTATTAGCGCACTGTATGTTGCAGAGTATTGTTGTGAACTCATTAAAGCCAGTTTTAGCCATGGTTGGTTTAATTGCACCCTGTCAAACGATTTTACCTTAAGAAGGCATATAAATACTCATCTTGAGGTCAAATATGTTTCGACTGGATTTCAATGTTGTAAAAATGGCATCTACGCTGACATCTTAATATTTGCTATAGTTAGGACTTCTGATTATAATGCAGGTTATATTGGTTTAATCTACTTTTACATTGTGGTTTCCATCTGACTGCAAGCAGTCATAGATCTTCCCCTGATGAGACATTCCTGTGGATTTCTACACAATGACATGCGGTAGGAATGATTTGAGGCTTCCCTTTTCCTTATGCCAGCATCTCATTTTTGCTAACCTTCTATTGATAAGAAGAGAAACTAACATATCTAACAATTTCTTTTCAATCTTTTTAAATGCACTCTTCTCGCTGATACATTTCAAGTGTCAATATACTTTGGACAGATTGAGTGGTTGAATGGTAGTCCTTTCGTGATCAATTCACTTTGTTCGGAGAGGCTATTGTCTAAACTTGAGTGTATTTGAATGTTGATGTCTAACGGTGGTAACTAATGTTGTGACCGGAGAAATCGAGTATCTAATCTTCGGGGTTTACCTATCTCCCGCACGGGGCGATTGCCGGGGCCAAGTGTTTGAATCCGCATGGTCACACATTTTCTATTCCTGTAACACCCTTTCAAAGCTCGTAGCTCTTCATGTTACTGCTTTCATAGGACGTTTTGATGTGCGATAACATTTCATTTTGATCTTTCAAAATCATAATACTTACCACTAAGGTAAGGTATACTTTGTAAGTTTTGAAACGCCCCTCGTGTTTCACAGGTTATTTTTGTAGTGTTATCCACCTTACTTCCGGTCTACGTAGCTTGTTAGGCTGATTTATATCGCAACACAACCCGAAACCAGGTAGATTCGTTACGATCACAGGATTGGCCAGTTCAACTACTTCGTCGTTTTTCGCAGTCGTAATGTTAAATTCCAACCCACATAGCGAATAAGCTACATATTGAAACAGCTACGTACCGAAATCTATTCATAGCTACGCTTCCACGTCTCTGTACCGTGTGAACCACTTTCTATCTACTATGACCATGCATATCGACATCAGTTTAGGCAGAGTTATACTTCGTGTGATCAATAAGTGATATTCAGATTGATAAACGATCTCAGTAATCTCTTAGAACTGCTTAGAGACAACATCAGTCATCGTCAGAGCTACATAGGTTGTGTGGGAACACTTCATCCCTCTAGAACTGTGATGTGTTGTAGTGCATACTTATTTTGTGTCTGGTTCTGTAACACTAAGTTTGTAGACTTTCAATACTAAATGCAAACGGAAAGAGAATCGACCAGGCATTATGTTCCCTCTGATTATTCTCTTCCTTGCGCTGTGTTTCCTTTCGTTTCTTCTCATTTTTCTTCTTTCTATTTTTATCCTTCATGTCCTTTTCCTTTTTTGCTGAGAACTTTATGCATATGTTTGAAACAATGCCATGGGTTTTATCGTTGGACAGATTGTTCGTGTACATTTTAGTATGTTCAAATTATGAACATATTCTCGGGACTCAATAAAGAGCTTTGATGTAGCACACAATCACAAAGATCAATGATCAATCAGATGGGAAGCTATATGCTTTGAAGGAAGGTAAAGATCTGTAGTGATTGCAATGTCCCCTTGATTAATTGAACCTAGATTGTCCGAACATAAAAGAGGGCGATATTTATTGAAACTAGGTGTAAATTGAACTAATGGTCAAAATTTTAGTTCTTATCAAATACATTATGTTACATTTATCAATATTGTCAACATGAGTATCATTGCTTTTTTTTCCTGAAACATGTTCAAGGTTGCCGTACATTTTGACACATCTTCTGTTTTTCGACGCGGAAGATGTAAATTCCGATAATCACTGAACCGATATTGTAGTTCGGAAGCAAAACGTCGTCATTATGGCCACTGTAGCATGAGTCCGATGAACCGTCGCTAAATGAAATAATGTACTCTCCGAGTTTGTTGTTTCAGTACATGATTTCCCCCTCAAACCAAACATTTTTATACAGACCCCTAGCTCGTCGTAAGCTGTCGCAAGAACAAAATAAGAACAAATGAGCATACTTGCAACCGAAAAAATAAGAAAACTGAGCCTCAGGCCAAATTATTTGGTACTAAAAAAGTGTATCATAACAGAAAGGCCTTTTCGCAAATTATTTTAAATAGAAACCATCAAACAATGCTAAAGGGATGTTATCTATCTTCCACAGCCATAACACACAGAGTTAAAACGCAGCGACAGTTTTTAGTTCGTACGTAGCCGATTTCTAACAGATTCCCCTTTGTGTTTATACCAATAAGTCTGTAATATTATTAGATTAAAAGATTTCGCTGAGAAGTTTGTTCCCCACTTTTCAATATAATCTAATCTGGAAGTCGGTGATAGTTTCGTCTAGTCTTCTCTGATAACAACTCTAATTGATAATATATGTATCTGTGTTAAACATACCATAATTCGAATTATGCTTAGTCACAAATGTCGTTATCCCAACAACATAGTTGACCCCTTATGTGTTCGAATTGATGGATGTTTACTGATTGTCATGATATTACTAAAATTGTTAAAATTCCTGTTAATGTTTCCCTTAATACTAGTGATTTAATTTGGAGAAGGAAGAAATGAACTGATGATATTTTGCACTTTCTTCCCTTACCGTAGATCTGGCAATTCGGATTGTTTCATCGAAGATGATAAGTAAGTAGTACAAATAACTATATCTTATATATTGGTTAACGTGTAATTTCGTTGTTAGAAATTGTAGTCCTAATTTTTCTTTAACAGCTTTTGCCAATCTCATGATTTCCGTGTATGTCACTAACTGCGATGTAGGAGTGGCAACAGCAGACCCGCCAACTCTGACGGTTCTGTCGTGAGTCTCACGGTTATTTATCTTTTCTCACGGCCTCACGACAAGACTCCTCAGTCTCACGATTATTTTTTTTTGAGGGGGGGGGGGGGGGGGGGGGGAAACTTTTTTTAAAAAAAAAATCGGGTGTTTAAAAAAAAAAGACAAAAT
>JAAAKL020000415.1:24240-43002 GCA_010016065.2 Carybdea cf. marsupialis auct. non (Linnaeus, 1758)
GTTGTTTTTTTTTTTTTTTTTTTGTTGTACTCTTTTTGTGTGTTTTTTTGTGGGTTTGTGGGGGGGGGGGGGGGGGGGGGGGGGGGGGGGAAATCATTCTGAAATGAAATATCAGCTGTTCAATATAATAATCACAAATTTAATGAAAGCTAGTGACATTAACTGATAAAGTGATAAGTGAATAAAGCTGAACTCTACTCTGTTACATTTGTACTTGTGTTTACTGCTTTCATGTCGATTTTGGTCTTGTTCCTAGGCTGAACCTCGATCCCATGCCGAGTATCCCTATAGTCTTGGCAAGTTTACGGGCAGTGCGGGAAAGCAATTGCAATCACTAAATGACTCTCCCCAATGGAAACAGGGTTTGTTTAATGTTAATTGAGAAAAAGGAGAATCTTACCATTTTTTGTAGAATCTTCAGATGTTTTTTCATAGGTATCCAGATGTTCTTTAATCAGGGGTTGGCAGTAGTGTTCACAGTGGTATACCGGTTGCAGCAGCATCTAACATGTTTGAGAGAACTGAAAGCTCCCCATGACCATTTAAATTTAAGGTTATAGAGAAGGATTTTAATAAAAATGGGGGGAGGGAGTTATTACCAGGTCTCGAACCTCGGACTCAAGAGTTATGGCCTGCGTACGAGTATAGTTTCCCCAGTCACCAGGTTAATGACTCTTGTCATCCATCGATGCACCATGTATTCAGCCGTAAACCACTTTGAAGGCCAGCTGTCTGTCATATTACTTTTCCTTGAAAGACAGGTATATTTCAGAATTGCGGAAGCTGCTGGTGAGATAAAGCAGGTGCAAGCCCAATCGAGTGCAGGGAAAACACTAAAGTCTCCTGGATGAATGGCAGTGTTTCCTACCTGGATTTTTTACTTGTAGGTGCTTCACTTAGTACGCATTCAAAGGACTGCCTTTAAAGAGGATATGTAAATAATGAAACCCTTTCATATATAGCTAAACTTTGCCTTTTAAATAGACTGAACTCAACCAGTCCTGTCTTAAAGTTTTAATGAGTGAGTAAGAAATATTCGCAATTCACTAAAAAAATGGAAGAAAATTTTGTAGATTAAAGTAACAACTTAGTACAGAGCTTTTTATCATAATACAATAGATAAGAAATGTTTCCTGAAAGCTTTATATATTTTTATAAGTCACTCTGAGAAAATGGAATTAATATGTACGCGATTATAAGGCTAATTTAGTCTATGGAGAAATAAGACTAAGCTCTTATTGTAGTTTGAAGAACGTTGTAATACTACTTAAAAATTAATTGTTTTTATTTAAGTTCTTCGGCTACCTTAGTTTTACAATGACGTGGGGAAATTCGGTTAGAAAATGCCACGTTATAGTTATTCATACCTTTTGAAACGTTACTCTTCCTGGAATAACTCCAAGATTCGATGAAGGATTCCTGGTATGTCAATATCTATATATCTTACCTACAAAGTAGTTGATTCCAGAAAACCAAGTGAATCTAACCACGTGACTTAGAGTGGTCTTGTCCAAGAAGTAAATACACAACCGACATTTTAGAAAAAAAAGAGGTCTATATCCGACCAGCTAACTTTGTTTCAAGTCATTTCTGTCTTTATGTAGTATTATGTTTGAATGTGTCGTTTAACGCTACGTCAAAATCAATTGTCAGGAAAGAATTTAACATAATGACAGGCAATAGAATCCAGCTTGCGGTTTTATAATCACCACCATTAAGATAAGATAGTAACTAGAGAGTCCATTAGTACACCGAAACATAACTGACACTTTGACTTACAGAATTATTAACTTCTGGAATTCCCAGATTCGTCACGTAGGCGGTTTTCTTTGATTTTCTGATCATTGTAAACGATCTTGTCATTGATAGTCAGGGCTACTTCCTTTGAACTCCTTTCAGCGGCATTAGGATATCTTCATAAAGTAGTCTGTAGCAGTACTGTCTTCGTTTGATCACCCAGACTATGGATTGAGTAGCCTGGAAAAGAATGACATTCCAGAGAATGTACCCATCCCTCATTGGGATCTTTTTATCTCAAATAGACGATAAAATATCACATGTGCATAGAACACTGAAGTTATGTCCCATATCGTTCGTCATGATTTTATTTTGGATTATAAAAGGTAGTCTCTTGACTTCAATAAACAAATGTATGGTCTCATTCATTAAATACTCTTCCATGTCTTTTGCAAGTTATAATCGTGGCAAAATTTCTGGGGTAAAATGACAAGAATCACGAATTTTGAAATGGTGACATTGTATTCACCCTGCAGCTATCTTTCTTTCTCTTTAACGGTTTTATCATCCATGAGGTTACGCCAGCTGCGTTCTTTAGTAACCCCTTAGCGGAGTTTCTTAGATATCTTATTCAAATCTAAAAATCTGCAGGAATCTAGCGTGGAGAGCAATCAAGTACCACCAAAATTGGCACGATGTGAGGGTTTGATCTACCATTACGTTGATGATAAAGCTACAATTATATGGCATTAATGCTAGCCGTGAAAATTGTTAGAAGATTTACAAGGTTCCTCTTAATATTTAGTTGATTCTCTGGGACGCTGCCATTGAAAATAATGTGGTTTTCCGATGACCCAGATGCTACATGTGCTAACAACAACTAATAAATTTTTGAAGAAACTTGTAACATAGAGTTGGCAAACTGGAGCCCCTTAACAAAATGCAGCATATACCGTAACTTTTCTAAAGGTTAGGGAGTAGTATCAGTCTGGGCTGCTGGATGGAAAGGTCTGCTGGCAAACATGACCGTTGGACTGGACTGCTAGAAGGGCAACATTTGTGGCACTGTCTTCTTTATCTTTTCTCAAACGTTTCTAATGCGGGATATAGCCTTGTCAACATAAACTGGACATTGATTAGGATTAACATCTCGGGATCATTACACACGCTAGCTATGGAGAAAAATGCGGGATTGCACTCTCTGGATAGACATTAACGGAGAAGATTTCTCTCAGCTTTTCAAATCCCTTTGATAGGCGTTTAGGTAAGGAAAGTTTTAGCTCTGTTGACCAGGCAGGCAACGAGGCACGGTTTGATTTCTGGAGCAGATGGGAATAGAATTCGTTTGAAAGGCGACGCTGATGATGACGATAATGATGATGATGATGTACAGATAAGAAAGCAATCATTTACATTACTCCTTAAGTATATACAGGAATGTTTCTGGCAACTCTTTACACATGCCAGTTTTTAATGGATACTAGAGAAATAGAAAACATAGGATCGATAGTATCTTACGCATGTTGACATGATAAAAGTAAAAGTCGGAAAGAAACAATCAAGTATATTGCTTTTCAGTAGCATATCATCACTGCAAGAGACTCTCGTCTTAATTAGTGATTGAAGTAAAGTCCCCTTTTGCGGATCCATTTCATGGTGCCGCAAAAATAGACCAAGTAAGGCTCCAACGCTAATCTTTCAAATCTTGAGCCCATCTCCTTCACGACACGAAAACGATGACTCCATTATAAAGTTGATATAGTGATATGAGATGTTCATGAAAGACATAGGCCAGCTTGACGCGTAGATATTTGCGGTACTTTCCTGAGCACCAAGGAGGTGCAAACTTACAGGTAAGCAGTTTTCAAAATCACAAATAAATAATCTTCCAATTTCTATGTGTATGAACTGCCCCTTGGGTAATCATCTGTGTCACTTGGCTTTAATGAAAGCTTCAAGATTTTGGCAAAAATAACCTAAAAGCTTCACTATTTGGGGGGCTTATTACCTTTATTGGGAGGTAATGGACTTTTCTATCAAATATTCACATAGTTTAATTCTGTTAGTAATAGCGATAGTAGGAGTCATAATTTCCTGATACATCGGGAGCGTATCAAACCGTAGAAAATAGCATATAGAATTACATTCTGTAATATATGAAACAGCTATTGAGAACGTTGGATTCTTTCGCATAGATTCTGTATTTGAAATCAGTAAGAAATTTTACCTCCAAATATCTCACAGAAGATTGAATTCGCAAGGTTTCCCTTATTTGATAATTAAGATGGCTTCTTACTAAGAAATGTAAATGCTCAGTGCTATCAGTCAGGTGTTTCTAGATTCTGCACATATAAACAAAGTTTAAAACGATTAAACAACATTCGTTGAAATTTAGCGATGCAAACAACAGATGGTATGATATTATCATTATTAATTCTTGCTAAGTTTTTGAAGCTATATCTTTGTCAATCTATGATAAGCGTAGCGTGTTGCAGGCACGTGTTCTGTTACCACGACGTGATATGATCGCAATTTCTTAACTTAAGCGCACCAGTGTCTGCAATAGAATATAAAAAACCCAGCCTCTTTAAGGTTTGCCAAATTGTCAAAACATGTTAGGATACCCTAAAGGTTCACTTCATATAGAAGTATCATATGATCGTCGTAGTATTGGTTGTGTCATATTGGTATAAAATAAACAAGATAAAATAGCCAGTATTTTTTAAAGCTGCAGGTAGATATAGTCCATTTCTTTCCATGGTTTCTTACTCTTATATTTTTATGCTTTGCAAATACAGTCTGCTACAGTTTTATGAGAATCCCACAAAATTTAACGAGGATCTCCCTAATTTTACTACCACTGGCAAAACAAAGAAAACGCTGTACGAATTGCAAGGTGATAGTCTGAAAAGAGATAGTTGATGCATTGACGTGTTCTGGGAAATTTATGCCTCGCTGTCGACAGATTGTTGGTCTTAATCTGTCGATAGTTTTTATTCGATAAACCAAACATACATTCCGAAGGCCCTGAACACACCACTGGCAGATACAGTTTCAACTGCTTTCCAGATGGCAAGATTAAGCAGCAGGCATTTCTTTTGTCCAAGTAGGCACAGGTAACTGAAGAGCTTCTGACAATGGCCGATAGTCTTACTTACTTCTTACTTCACTCGACCGCAGTCTAGCATGCCTTCACAATATTGCGCCATTGATCTCTGTCTTCCATAATACTGGGTAGGTCTTCCACATTAGTACTTGTGTCTTTGGCTATGCTATCAAGGTAGATGAGTGGTCTTCTGCCTCCGCACGGATGTTGAAGGCGCATGCAGATCACATCAGAAACGAGTTGATCTTCAGATCTGCAAAGAGCATTCTTCTTTCGGCAACGATGGAAGAAATTGGGGGAATGTTACCATAGATTTCTTTTTTTGGTTTTGTGTTGGTTCCATGAGATATTTTGAATCCTCATGAGGAGGCGGGTGCCATCCAAACGTTTCTGTAGAACTTTTTCCGTAGTCCATGTTTCAGAGCCATATAGCACTATGCTTTCAATGCCTGCTTTGAAGAAGCTGATTCCCGTCCTTAGCGAGATGGTAGACTGCCAGACATGATGTAGCTTGTTGCAAGCATTCCATGCTCGACTCTTTCGAGATATGAAGTCTCGCTTACAATCAGATACACAGGAATCCAGATATTTATAGTTACTAACCCGAGATAATTCTTTGCATCCTTGGATTGTTGCAGTTTCTAACAGTGACCGTAGTTCTTGTGTATTCTTTATATTAGCTTAAGTAATATCATCTGCGTTGTCAACATCGGTTAAGAATTTATTGTGGGCCCTGCAAGTTTTCCTAGGTTTGATGTCGAGCCTTTTTGTGTTCTGGAGATTAAGCGATTTTCGAAGAATGTAATCGACTGCAATGGCAAATAAGTACGGTGCAAGTGTGTCACCTTGGAGTACAGCATTTGTGGTTAACAAATCCTCGGTTGGGCCATCCAATGTTTGCACAAAGCTTTTCGTACATAACTGAAATTGCTTGGATAATTTTGGAAGGGGTGACGTTATTACTTAGGATTCGTAACATGGATTTACGGTTAACAAGGTCAAATGCCCGTCTGTCCACCCATACATACGTGCATGCATGCATCTCTCCGTCCGTCTGTCCGTCGGTCTCTCCCATCTCTCCGTCTGTCTGTCCACCCATGCATGCACGCATGCATCTGTCCGTCCGTCGGTCCATTCATTCATGCATCTTTGCATCCATGTATGCATCCATCCAACCATCGATGCATACATGCTTCCATACATCCATCCATCGATCAATCCATCAATTCATCAATCCATCAATTCATCAATCCATCAATCCAGCCAGTCATCCATCCATCCATCCATCCATCCATCCATCCATCCATCCATCCATCCATCCATCCATCCATCCATCCATCCATTCATCCAGCCAGCCATCCATCCATTCATCCAGCCAGCCAGCCAGCCATCTATGCATTTATGCAAACAACGATCCAAGTACATCCACATTTATCCACCCATATTTATCCATCCACATTCATCCATCCACATTCATCCATTCACATTCGTCCATCCACATTTATCCATCCACATTCATCCATTCACATTCATCTATCCACATTCATCCATCCAAATTTATCCATCCACATTCACCCATCCACATTCATCCATCCACATTTATCCATCCAAATTTATCCATTTACATTCATCCATCCACATTCATCCATCCACATCCAGCCATCAAGACAACCAACACGCAGTCAATTTATTCATGTATTAGTTTGTATAAACATTCTTGCATCCATTTATCATACAACTATGTCATGAATATTAAGAAGTAAGTCGTTTGTAGATTCGCATCATAATGGCAGTTTTTCCCTCTTTCCGGCCCTCAGTGTCTGTGAAGAAGATGTACAAGAAGAGGAAGATGCGTTTGATTTGGATGGGTTCGATTAACGAAATTGAAAGTTTGCCACTGGTTTTACTAATTTTATTAATTTTAAGAATGTTTTGCGATTAAATCAGATAAATGGTTTGATAGTTTTGTTGGTTACGTATAAAAAGTTATGCTGCATTCATAATTGATGTTGCCTGTTGTTTTTGAAACGTGTACTTTCGATTTAAGATTGACACTCGTAGTAAAAGTAGGATTTTTGCTGCTGTCAACAAAGGGCAATCCCCACTCTTGTATGTAAACTGACTTAAATTATAATAATGTAGATAAAATTCCAGCAGAAGATAAGAGTGCGTTTAAAGTATACTATTGAGACTTATTTTTTAAGAGCTATGCTTGTATCGTAAAATTTGACATCTCTATTGACTGGTTGAGTGGTCAAACGAATACTCTGTTCGGTAAAAGTGTAAGAGTTCAGAACGCAGAATTTGTGCAAATTCAGTTTTACATATAGCTTGTAAGCCTGCATTATTCAGCAATGGATAATTGCATTGATAAATGATACCTGTTTGGCGGGAAGATAGAGTTGATAATTTCAGCTTCCAAACTGAATACTTTCGAACAAGATTGTTAAGGTGTAAGTCATAAATCATTGATATAACAATCACAGTGAAGCAGTAAGAAAGACAAAAATACTAAAACAAGGGAGGTTGATAAATCTCCCGATGAATTCTAGCAGTATCTAGCCATAACTTAGCGTTTCAGCAATCATCACCATTTTCGTGAAACAAACAATTATTCATATTGCTTTTATTTGATATCAAGACCTTGATAAATATATTTCGCAGCGTTCATTAATCAGTCATATGAAATTCATGACATCAATTTTTATTTGTGGCTACAATTGAAATGTTTATTTGTTTCAATGCGTCAGAATACACAGTGGATGCAGTTTCACGTTCAATTATATTATCAATTTATTAAACAGAAAAGTAATGTACAATGCTTTCTGTTAGTTATGACATGAACTTTCATGTTTAAAGAAGAGAATTACATTTGACTATAATGATCTTGAATTGTCATGTGCGCACCACTAGTTTGCGTAATCATGTTTTTGTATCTATTACATCATTGTGTACATGAACAAAATTGCATTACTGTCTGGGCAAATCTGATTCAACCTTTCAGATTAACGCCTGAAATGCAATTGCAGCATAGTGGCTAAAACATTGCAAACGAACTATTTGATCTCCCTTGCAGCTTCTGACGTTTTTGAAACATCTACACAGTTTGACACTATTTTCAATGCTTAACAAAAAGTTCATACAATTCAATTATCTTAACAGTGGAATAGTTATAACAGGGCTATCAACCTGTAAAAGAACTGGAAACCCCGTATTTAACAGTAGACACGGAGTAGAGAACTAGCAACGAGATTAGTTATTGATGATTCATAGAAAATTTCATAGGAGCGAATTCTCTTGAAGAACGAGAGGATACTCGGAATAGGTAGCAGCTGAAAGTAAAAGAAGATGAAGGAAAAGAGGAATTGTTTGATTGGAGATTGTGTATGAAAAAGACTGGCAGGGAGATAAACGCTTTCCTATTTTAGCGAAATTAGCAAATGGACAGAAGGGTACCTATACAATTGACTAGCCATTAGAACCAAATACGTTGTTTTAAAGCACCCCAATCGAACTTGCACACCATAGCTGATCCTGACACTTCCATAATCCCTTGTGGGGGTCACTAGGTTTCTTGTCATATGGATAAAAAATGGAAAAGACCCAAAACAACTAAGCCATGCCTTGTACGGTTCCGGATCAGAGAGATACGAAGACTGACGTTGAAATATAATCGATCTATAACAAGAATCAGTCTAAAACGGTAGACAAACACTTTAAAGTATTTTGTACAAATACACGTATATTGCGGCTAGTCGAGGTAGCCTTGACATAATTTCAAGGCTTTGCTACGGCCTGAATAAAAATTTACTTCCACTCTCACCCGTTTTATGAACCCACCCGAATTTTTTCTAGTATCCGCTTCATCGCAGTTTCCTTCCTGATCACAGAAAGCTCTTTCCTCACCAAAAACAGGGTCTTTGAATGCTGATCTGAGGTCATCTCCATTGCTATTTTTATGTCTCTTTGAGGCTCTTTTATTTCTTTTCACCGTTATTGTTCATCTCGTTTTGTTATTTACCCCGTTTTGTTAGATTGTTTTATCTGTTATACTCTGGAGATGATGTATAAAAGACATCGAAAACTTGGTTAATTCATATTTCGTTTTCAATTTTCTATTTAAAATCTAACATGTTGCATTTACCCGCATTTTGGTGATCTATGGTATTCAGCAGAAAATATAAATGTCTTTTAATGTTTTTTATGGAAACTCTCTCTACGTATTAACTTGAAGTTATCAGATATGAGTGGTTCATAAATGTCTTTACTCCTTACCTTTCTTCATTGTTTAATCTTAATCTAATGCTTCTGTGTAGAAAATGAGGAAAATTGATACTTTAGTCGGCTTACGAACCCTTTGACGTGACGATACACGATGATATCAACAATCGACAAGCCAAGTGGGAAACGAACTCTTAAGATGAATGTAAGTTCTCAGAAAAGGTGCATAGATGAAGCATAGTGATTACGAAGTGAATCTTGAACTTATGGTGTGTTCTAACGCCACTCTTAAGTACAGTTATTACAAACTGTAAAGGACGCTGGGTTATGACGCCTGCACTGCCATTAGATTGAGTTTTCGACTAGACAAGATAAGAATATTGGTCTATAAGTTTTGCTTTAAAAAGCACACATCTCCAGCTTTCTACCATCCGCTAGTTCCATTTATCATAGGTAACCAATACGTCAAAATTACAAAACAGACGATCAGTAACTCATCCCCACCATTAAAGTCTGTCCAATGGACGTCTTACTAGCTCAGAAAGTCACAGTGCAGATTGTATAAAGCTAACATTGTTATTTGGTTTTTCAACCATTTCAGACAATTCAGTTTCAAACACCTGAGATGGTGTAGGGTTGAAATTAGGAAGGCATTTGATTTAGGCTTAGGTACAAGTTTCTATTGATGTCTATCTACATGACGTATGTAGGCATGAGGGTTTGCCTGCAGAAGCTCCACCTCATTAAATCAAGGGTCTGTTTGATTTGAGCAAATGTAGCTGTTAAGAATTACTGGACCAGCCTCCACGTCCATGTAGGTATGGAAGCGCTTGATGAGGACCCCAGGGTAAAGCCAGAAATCTCTCATGTGGGGTCACATAAGTTGCAGTACATAACAGAGATCGAACTGAATGACCTACATGTGGAAAAACAGATTGTCAATACTGCAAATTACCTGCCAGATGAATCCATTCTACTTCTCAACCTGACCAATTCCTTCTTGGTTGTAACGTTTTGTCCTACTTGTTGCAGTCTCCATTTCGTCAAGGTAGGACCGCAGCTGATGGCTCATGAAAGAGGCGCCAAGGTAAGAGTGAATGAATGACAGCATGCCAAACAGTGAGAATAGAGTTGTCATGCATTTGATGACCGCATTTGTTGGTGCGTCGGAGCTGTTTATAAGCGAAAATTCAGAGTACGCGTCAGTACTGTTCCCGAAGTACTTGGTGAAATTATTACTGGGTAATGAGCTTTAAAATCATTGTTAAGTCGTTTAAAGAGTTGATTAGCTCTGATAAGAGGGTCCCTTTCTGACTTGTGATTTAAACTCTGCAGATGTGGAACATTGACTTGTGACATAATTGACTTCGTTCATGGAATAAGGAGGAATCGTCTATAAAAAGGAACGACTAACTTTGAATGTCATTAATATACTATGACAACCCTAACGTAAACGAAGTATACATCATTACTAAAAGAGGCGTGCTTGAAGATGGAGGAACAATAGGGCTTTTTATTGATACTTAAATGACAAGGGTAGTTAAGACATGATATGTGTAGAAGCTCAAATTTCGAAATATCTGAGACGAGAAAAGTAAAATTTGAGAAGGAACACGAGAAAGAATATCAACAATGTGTATACGAATGCTGGAAAATGGAGGAATGCCAAGTGCTCTCCCAGTTGCCTATGAAATTCCCAAGTGATCCGACAGACGCCTATGGAATTGACACACTTAATTTTTTCAAGGCTTTCGATGTGTATAGCAGCGGATGTTCGATAAGCGAGCGCAACGGATGGCACATAAAATCAGTTTGTTGAGTTTATTATAGGCGTAAACTGCGACCTGATTTCTCGATTTCTCATTACTGAATTTATACGATCGAAGTTTTGCACAATCGATGTGCTTAAAGCAGTAGGATACAAACCTCATAGCATTAAACAATTTCATATCTTTCCAATCAACATAGAGGGTCGAGCATTAGAAAGAGGTTACACAGCCGTGCTCAAGGTCATGTACCAATATTCAATATAACTTATACACGAAAACCAATAAAGTGGTATCTTGCATATGTATTCTGTAATTTTCCTATTTCTTTCAGGGCATCTATAAACATTGAAGCTGAATGATACTGATAATGTAATTCTAAGAAGTAGCTGATTTTAATATTTTGTGTTATCGTTTGTCTATTATTCTTTACTAATAAACCAGCTACTTGCAGCCTTTTACTACAAGTAGTACTTTAGGTATTATTCAAGAGGGTATTTGCTTCAGATAGTCCAACAAAATCCTTTACGGATTGATACTTGTAGGCTTTAGTTACATTTTGTGCCCACTGAAATGTTACATATTGTTTTAAGATAACATAACCTGCAGTTCCTAATCCCTCTGAACCATGAATCACCAATTGCATTTTTTTATCTGCGGAATTATTTCTCACCCAAACTGTTGTCTCAACAATTGGTTACAATTTCCTAGAATATACACACCTTTTGCCACCTGTGCCTTTCACCATTTCTATATTATACCATGCTTGTCTTGCGAAAGTACTAATGCGGCGTTGTGGTTTCATGGATAGCGTTTGTAGTCACAACACAAATGTAGCATCACAGCTTTACTTCCCTGGTCGAAATCTAAAGCAGAGATGCTTCCTAGCCAACCGGCTGAGTCTGAGATGGACGTTTACTACATAGCATTTCTCCACATTAACTTCGAAACATACTTACGAGAAAGCAATTATCTGTTTTATTTTCTCATTACGGACATAAATACAAAATATTGACACGCAAGTGATATCACAAATTCCAGTATGTGTCACTGTCTATGTTGTATGCATTCAAATAAGGTTCTTCAAATACTTGCAGCATTTCAAAACAATGTTGGTAGTAAGATATGTTCGTGAATATTTCCCGTTAGGATACAAATGTGGATCCCTTATAAGGTACAAACTTTGAAGTTGATTAACTTATGAGACACAATGCACAGTATGATATTGGTCTAGATTAACTTTCTTTAACTGCAAGTGCCATGCTTCGGTACCTTTTTAAGGCCTTATGTTCTTCGGGCCATTTGCTCTTGCAAACCATTTTCCGAGAAAAAAACTCTTAAAAATTAATGCTGTATTAGTTAGCAAATAGCGATTTTCTGACTTGCGTTTTTCTAATCGATTAACACTCGACAAGGTAGCTTGAGCTAGTCGAGGAACTGCAGATTTTAATTGCTGACATTTTAACTTTGATAAAATTTAACTGTTGCCATAATTTGTAAATAGCCTTTCCATTTTCAAGAACTAGGATTTTTATTAAGATTCTAAAATCCTTTGAAATACTTCGTCGCGAAAAAAAAACAACTCCAAAGAGTAGAGGGCCGTCTCCTATGTTTACCAATTAAACTGTAAATTCGTTGTTCAGAGAAAATGAACAAAAGCGATGATTTAAGCTTGTAGGCACAGATCCGGGGAAAATGAAACTTCATGAACTGTTTTGTGTGAATTTTAGTCTACAGTTTCTTAAGAGTCATGGATGTCATATCGGTTCCATATGATACGTTCAACGTCAGGCGAAGAATGCAGCTCCGGTTCGTGCACTGCATTGGGGCGTGATTTAGACATCTTTTCAGTATCTTCCCTAAAACTCGTACATATCCTGCTCCACTCAATTCCTTACATTCGCTCTCTTACTGATTTTTATCAATAGAATCCTCGTCTCACCATTTACGTGTCCCATCGTTTATTAAGTCCACCCAAAGAGCCATCTGTCCCTGTTGGACAACTCCCTGTTGTTCACTGTTGCTTCTGGCAACAAGGACCGTATTCATAGCTGCTCAATGGTAATAAACATAGCAATGCATCGCTGAAACCGAAGTGCCCACTTTGAGTTATTCGCAACAAGGTTCTTTATCCTTACAAATGCGGTATGCGGCTATTTATTCCTATGCGCAGAAGCACCCAAGATGTTTCTCGTACACCACCGGGTACGACTTTTCACTTTTCTCTTCAAACTTGATATTTTCAAATCCTCTCTTCTCGATTTATTGATGATGATACGGGTATATGATTTTACGGGAGGAGGAGAGGGAACAAGGAGAGTTGCTCCTTATATTCTGGGCTCAGTGATAGGATATTGCCCTCTCCTTTTCTCCGGGCTCTCACCATATAGCAAACTGCAGTGCTTGATTCCATATTAAAATTTGCCACTTTTCAGTAACGAGTATAGTGAAACTTAAATTTCTGTCTAAGATGTCTAAAATCACCCACGTTAACGTTCGTGAGTTCAGGCATGATGCCGATGTACAAATATGACAGTTATTTATATAAATAACCTACATGTATCCTTAAAGTTATCAAATATCTAGATTTGGAGTGGGCAAATCAAGCGAAGACAAAATAAATTTTACCCCTTGAATTTAAATCGTGAAGCGTGCTACACTTGAAGCATTTCAAGTCGACATTTACAAACAAAAGGGATTCAACAAATCATTGAAACTGATCTCTTTTTCCTCTCGGTTTTTCTTCCCTAAGATAACATCATCACAACTATTTACAACTTCATTTATTTACATAGAAATGTACATCAAATTGTCGTGTTTGCATCAGAACGATTTATAATTTCTCACAAATCAAATCGAAGCTGCCGTCGTAAAGGAAATGTAGCAAAGACGGTACTTTTGTGCGGTGCGGCACGTCTTTCTCTACCACCTGTTAAATATAGTCCTGTAGAGCTTATCCTTTATAAACCTGGTACTACTTATTGTACTGTATTCCACTTCCCTGAAGAGATAAATAAAAAGAAAGCGTTCGTCCTTATCAATGAATACAAATCGATGTAGTGACGTCAGCGGATCACTATTGGTCGAGGAAGGAAATAACATAAACAAAAGATTTCTCTGAGCTCACATGACTTGAGTGTTGAAGAACGCCAAGGTAAACAAATCATTTTCCTACGCAAAAAACTCCATTTATTGAGCGATCACTTTAAGTTAATGTCTGTCCACCTTTTTCTGGTCCAGCCATGCACTAGTTTTTATATCTTCGATGTGCATTTAAGTTAGTTTCGTTACCATTTTAAATCGGTTCAAACACGCATTTGTGTCTTTGCTTCAGACAAAAAAATGCAATAGTTAGGAAATATTCTTTAAATTAGAAAAAGTCCTCTTATTTTCCCAGTAAGCATCCAAATAGCTTTCCGCCAGGTGTAAGAGTATTTCGTAAGTACCAGAAATGATTCAGTCAAGAGATTAATGATAATGATACATTTTCCTAGCATATCGTTCCTCTTAATCCATGAAAAATACTCCATTTCTAGTAAAGCAGTAAAACTGCAACTTGACTCCAATTGTAGAAATTCCTCTATTAGTTTATAATCCTGCAAACAGCTTTTGTGACAGACCCTAAAAATACATTAATAGATGCAGTTTCCTACCTATTTGATAGTATTTATCTGCCACCATAAACGAAAGCTTGTTCCCATATATTTGGATTTGCCTTTACATTCTTGGGCCTCGATCCTTCAAAACAATCAATACGATAGTTCAAAACTGGTTTTCCTCGATGTTTGTCACTGAAATTCTTCAAATCGTCGGCGTCATTTCCTCTTGAATAAGTCTCTTCTTGCCTTGAATCTGTGACTAGACTTTCTGAATCTATTCCAGTTTTCTTTTTAATATCAAAGCAACCTCCTAACGTTGGACTTGTTCCTGGTGAAACATCGCCAGGCGATGATTTACTGAGACTGATGCAACTTAAGTTTCGAAACATGGTAAATCACTCTTCGCGTTCGTCCGTAGCGTATAGCTTATCTGAGAAACTGATGTTTGGACTCTGATCACCTCTTTGGTACATCAACGTAGGGTGCGCCCCTCTTACAAATTCCTTTCCTAACAAGTTCTTTGAGCTTCTTATCAGCTATTTCCATTGTAGACTTTCTTGCGAACTGTGGGTGACGTCGGTTAAGACTATGCTTACACGTCCTGATTCTGCATTTTCGTGTTGATTCAACAATCAAGATAGCTTTCCCTCCATCTCAATACTTTCCAATTCACGGTAAAATTTGGAATCTCACGTGCAATGATGCAACGATGATAAAAACTGTGGAGGTATCAATCAATGCAGAGGTCAGAGGCACTGTTTACATTTTCTCGTTACAGAACGTATATCGTGTTTTTTGCAGAGAAGAAGCAAGTACTCTGTATAGCTTAAGCTGGCCTTTTTTGCCTTCGTCGTCAATTCATGATCACCTTACAGATAGAAAATGTTGGAGCGTTGACAATCTTTACACTTAAAGAAGACCGATGACCCAAGAAAACATGAAGGCAAATCTTCTTTCCATTTCCTTGAATGAGTACCAACTGCGCTTCTAATCTGCAAAAGCTGATTGCTAGGAAAATGGTAGTGAAGGTTTTTCTAGATGAATTCTCTAGCTCTAGCTGCGACAAAGCTCATGAACTACTAAAGCAGTAGCTCACCCGGAAATTGTTGACAGGAGGAGGGGGTGAAAGTTATAAAGTCCTGGTGCATCGCTTCTTTGAGGTGTTGGGGGCGTATTAGTAGAAAATTGGGCACTTCATTGCTTAGAATTCCTATAAAGGCTATAGTCTGAGAATTATCACATCTTGGTATCATAGACGTAAACAAAATCAGACAATCTAATTGTTGGAGCCAAGAATAAATACAAAGGACAAGTATAGGAGCAGGGTACTAACTATCATGATTTAGTTGTAGATGTCGCCTGCTGACCACTAGTCATCCCTGAGCTGTTACACATGTACATATTTTCAATGACTTTGTTATATAACTAAATAACTGTAGGCCTATTGCGTCTTTGTGGATTATAAGGTCTCATGATGTCTAAAATAGACGACGTTATGCTTAAAAACGAATGTGTGATGATGGGGTGGTAATGGCCTATTGGCTTCCCCCCTAAATACGTTGCAGAACAGACCCCTCTTACTCATTCCAACTCTAACATTTTAATCGTTTAACGCGAAAGGAAAACCCATTGTATGATCTATCATACTATTTTGGCTAACTTGCTGATGGTGATATATCCCAACAGGCAGTTCCCATGTTCATGTCCTTTTATACAATGATAGTTGACATATCTACACCCTTATTGGTTTCATCATCTATTGCAATACATCTGGGTGATGTTCTCATTCTTGACTGTGTGTGTAAGGTCGCGATCGACGTAGCAGAACTGGGACATTTCTCTGATTGAGTATCTCCGTCTGGCTTTCATTGAAGAACACATTTGAGTCATGAATTAAACTGGTAGACACGGTGGTGAGATAGAGTACGTTACTCTATTGATAAACATTCAGAGTTTTGTGAATGAAAAAAGTTTTATTCATAGTGAAGGCTCTACGATGTGAAGTATGTTATCAAATTTTGTGATCTCAATTACACGAGCATATTTCGACGATTTGTAGTGCTGTGAGTTTTTTGAATAACATATTTCTCCGTTCTCATCCAGATCTTGTGACACGACACCAGCTGGCAATGAACGTATAGCTAACAAATCTTTTGTCTAAGCCGGTACAACACAAAGCGACCAGAAAAACAATCCATTCCCATGAATTCCATGTCAGTCAATATCATACGGGTTTCCCCTTCTCCAGCTTTGCTCGTTTCTCTTTGAATAAGAAATGAATGTGTATAACCACGGTATTTAAGAAACAACCTGCAATTCTATAGGGGGAATCCTTAAATCAAAAAGAAAGTGCATTTGAACGTCACAATCTGTAAACAGATTCGACTTCACCTGCTCCATGGTTTTGACGCAACTTCTATCTATAAGGATCGCTGATAATTTCAGTCGGCGTACGGGTCTCGTATGGTACTAAATATAGAATATAGTTCTGTCAAAGAATATTTAATTTGTGAAAATTCAGCGATAAAATTAAGCATAATATAAGAATGAGATATCGCAACCTGAGGGGAATCGAGTTAGTAAGAAAATTAAGGTTTATGTGACATGAGATCTACGAATTATATCCCCAATTTATCCCAAATTATGAAACATGGGCAATACGAATTTCTCTCAGCGTGATGATCAGGAAGTTTTCGTATCTGTCATTAATGGAATATCGTCTTTAGGTTGTTCATAACACATCACTAATTTGTAGGTTTGTAGGCCTATTTCCACAGTTATTCAAACTTGATCCTAATCAAGTATTACGTACCACGAATATATTGATACTTACGAATATATTGAGGGGGGTGGGGGTGATATATTCTTTAGAATATCAAGGCTCGACTAAATTTGTGGTAAGTGCTTTTATCTCGATATTAGTACAGCACATCAAACAAAATTCCCTTTATTACAAATATTACGAAACCTGATAACGAAATTGGAAATTGAAGATGATAACAGAGCACTAGTGTGGATACTAGACCACTTTTTATGAAAATGGAGCTTGTGAAAAAATCAAGGCTCGAATGGACTGAAATCTAATAGTAAAAGAAGCATATAGACTAGCATTAACATGCACGAGTAATAATTTTTCAGAAATTACTGATAAAAGGTTTTTTATATCTGTAATTGATAAGATCTTGAATTTTCTTTATTTTGGCTACCCCTTAACACCACGAGTTGTAGGTTTATTTTCACAGTCATCCAAAGATATCGATGAAATATCAAATAAGGACATCTTATCAAATCTGATCCCGACCAGATTACCTCGGAACATAAATATCTCGTTCAACACCCCTCACCTAGTCCACCTCAGCTCCCATTGGATGCACCCCAGCCCCTCTTTATGGTTGCACCTACATTCTAAACGATTAAGTCTTTTGGTTTTTGTTGTCTTTATTTTCAGTCATTGCAAGATCTAGGAAGATTGCGTGAGATTAACATCGCTCGTGAATAGCGGTTCCAGTAGATTGGGCATCTCAGGGCTGCTTTGTTTTTTCAATACAAATACGACCTTTGTATCTTTAAAGCTTAAAGCCTACTCTATGCCCAAATGAAATGATAAAAATGGGTTTCCCCTTTTGATACCATGCGATTATGCAGTGCACCTGATGTGTCGAGGGATACAATAGTAAGCTCAAAGTCTAGGATACGTAAAAGGGGGAAATTCACAGTCACAAGATTGAAAGGAATCGCTTTATCTCTTTTTCCCGATTCTAAGACATGTTAGGTGTTGGTGTCACGTGCAGAGGCGATGGAAACATGATGAAATACATTCGTTGGATCATAACAGTCCAAACTGAATTTTCACAAAGGTATTCAATACTAGAATGGATTGCCATGTTGCACATGACTTGAGTAAACTGATTTTTGGCCAACTTTGCCTGTACTTGCTTCAAACATCTTGATGATGAAGCATAACTGGATACAGGATACTGTAAGATCAATCGATGTTTATCTACAGTGGGGCCCGTTGTGTTCTACCGACGTATTTACAGGGATAGAGTAATAGATTTCGCTCATCATTATCATCATCATCAACAGCAGCAACATCGTCATCATCTTAATCTTAATCATCATCGTCGACATTGCAATCACCACCATCATCTTCATTATCATCATCACTATCATCATTTTCATCATCATCATCATCATCATCATCATCATCATCATCACCATCATCATAATCATCATCATCATCATCATCACCATCATCATCACTATCATCATCATCATCATCATCATCATCATCACTATCATCATCATCACTATCATCATTTTCATCATCATC